>CAUYQG010101579.1:0-36533 GCA_963574415.1 Tarsius wallacei
TCTTCATTTAGAGATTTTTTTTTTGAGTTGGAGCATCACTCTGTCGCCCAGACTGGAGTGCAGTGGCTGCTCCCGGCCACTGCAGCCTCGACCTGCTGGGCTCCAGCGATCCTTCCGCCTCAGCCTTCCAAGTAGCTGGAACTACAGGCGTGTGCTACCACGTCGGCTAATTTTTTTTTTGATTTATTGTAGAGATGAGGTCTCGCCAAGTTGCCCAGGCGGGTCTCGAGCCCGCGGACTCAGGCAATCCACTCACCTCAGCCTCCCAAGGCGCAGGATTACAGGCTGAGCCACTGAGCCTGGCTCATTTAGAGAATTTTTATACTGAGCACATATTTGGCACTTAATAACAGCTCCCCTTCCTCAGAACACTGTTTTCATTTTATTTTACTCAGCAAATACTTATGTAGCAGCTTGTGCCAGATACTGTCCTAAGCTTTTTTCAGCTATTTACTCACAAGACCGTGTAAGGTAGGTACTATTATTATCTTGTTTTGTTTGTTAATACTTAATGAAAATTGAGGCAATGCTTGTCCAAGACCCCATAAGTTGTAAATGGCATAGCTGGTATTTGAACCAGGAATTTGGCCCAAAGGTCAGTCCTCTTAATCACTATGCTCTTCTTCCTATTACTAATACCTTAGAAGTGATGAGTAAAAGAGTCAGAATTCTAAATTCCCGTGTTCTATGACTGTCAGTGATTGAATCCTTGTGCCCTGGCAAAAATAAATTCATTAGCCAAGTTGTCTCTTTTACTGTTATTTAGTGGGGGAAAAATGTGTAGTCATCTATTTAGAAAAAGATAATTCTATAGGATTTTTGTTGCTTTTGGCAGTCATAGGAAAAACTGTGATGAACAAGATTCTATTTACTAAAGATGCAACCTCATGGATCATTTAGAACAGTGGTTCCCAATCTTTTTGGCCTCAGAGACTGGTTTCGTGGAAGACAGTTTTTTCGCGGGCTAGTGTGTGTATATGTGGTGGGGGATGGTTTCGGAATGATTCAAACGTATTACATTTATTGTACATTTTATTTCTATTATTATTCCATTGTAATATATAATTAAATAATTATACCACTCACCATAATGTAGACTCAGTGGGAACCCTGAGCTTGTTTTCCTGCAACTGGATGGTCCCATCTGGGGGTGATAGAAGACAGTGACACCCAAAGTGTGTTGCTTATGTTCAGTCTACTCTGTAATCACATTTTGGTTGCTGTCACTGCTTCACAAAGGATGAAAGATAGGATAGCAGAAAACATTGCTTTACAAAGATAGGATTTTAGAAATGGAAGCAGGGTTTTCAGTGCTGATCTGACAAAGGGTAGAACTCAGGCAGTAATACAAGCGATGGGAGCTGCTGTAAAGACAGATGAAGTTTGCTTATTCACCCACTGCTTGTGTCCTGCTGTGCAGCCCAGTTCCTGCTTTAGATAACTTTTCTACAAAGACATGTTTGGCACCTAATATCATTCAATAAATATTGAGTTCAATTAAATGTTGAATAAGAATGTACAATATATTTTCAGCACTTATCGTATTCTTTATAATTTTATGTTTACGTGCATGAGTATGATGTAAAATTTAAAACATGCATCCTAAAAATTTTAGGAAATTTTGGATGTTTTGTGGGAGGTAATTTTAATTATGTAACAACTGATAGTATAAGATAAAACATGGTTCATTAATAATAAAATTTTACTAATTCGAACCTAGATTTTCTCTGCAGAAAACAACTATATTCTTAAAATCAGTGTTGTGGTCAAACTCTTTGCTAGTGAAATGGAAACTGTTGTGTTTATTTTCTTAATATGAGCGAGAAAAGGATGTCTGTAATTCCGATAGAATGACTCCCCTGTTCTAATTTCTCTGGATGGCCTTAGGAAATGTAGTAGCTGTGTGATTCTGCCTTTAGTCACTAATGAATATTTCCTTAGCAAATTTACTACTCTCTTTTATTATCTCAATTTTTGTCACCTATAAAATAAAATATTGGGCCAGGCTCAGTGGCTCAGCCTGTAATCCCAGTACTTTGGGAGGCCAAGGTGAGTGGATTGCCTGAGCCCACAGGTTCAAGACCAGCCCAGGCAACTTGATGAGACATTGTTTCTGCAATAAATCAAAAATTAGCCAGGGATGGTAGCGTGTGCATGTAGTTCCAGCAACTTGAAAGGCTGAGGCAGAAGGATTGTCGAGCACAGCAGGTCGACGCTGGGGTGGTCATGAACATGCACTTCAGCCTGGGTGATAGAGTGAGAATGCAACTCAAAAAAAATAAATAAAATGAAAATAAAATAAAATAGAACATCACTCAAATATTAGACTTTACTGAGATGAAGCTAATTTCACCTATTTTTGTTTCCTTTCACTTGTTTTTTATCTATATAACGTTTTAAGACCAGCAAGTTAAATACATTATTTAGCTCTAAATGAGTTACAAAACCCAAGCCATGTGCTAAGCTTACTTTATCCTGGGGCAATTTATCTGTTGGTAGTGACTACTGTAGAAGATGGGTTACAAAATAGTGTGGATACGTAATCATAATTTGTAAATATATTCACAACCAAACTCTTTATTTTCTTAGAATTATATCTCTACATGCACTGAAACAAACCTAGTAGGGGATTTTCAAGTTTTTCATTAATAGTGATATTTTTTATCTTTAGCTTCAACAGTAATACATGTAGATATCGTGTTTTATTGCCAAGAAAAAAACATTATCATTTGTGTTGGACAGAAAAAGTTGGCTTGCTTTTAAAGCAACAGAAGTCAGTCTGTGGATATAGTATTTGTGTTGCTGTACTACATTGTGTTTTCTTGTGGGATCACTGTTTTGGAATTGATCGTGAGGTAATTATGTGCCTAGCATAAAATTCTTTGCCTCTTATTTCATTGCTTTAGTCTTTTCTGGGTATGATGTCTGTTCATTTCTTATATTGCAGAACTTAAAAAAAAATAACAGTAACAGCTGGGCGCAGTAGCTCACGCCTGTAATCCAAGCACTTTGGGAAGCCAAGGCGAGAGGATTGCCTTGACCCCAGGGGTTTGAGACCAACCTGGGTAACTTGGCAAGACCTCATCTCTAAAACAAAAAAACAAAAAACAAAAAAACCAGTAACAATTTTTACTGGATGCACAGAAATTTAGAGGGAAATTGTAACCTCTTGAACATTATTTTTATTCAATAATAATTTCAAAAACTAAAAATGATTATTAATTTTTTCTCATGTCCACAATGTTTTACACTTAGTAGCTCATTCATTTATTGCAACTTTAAAGGGAGAAAAAAACCCTCAAGTTGATACCTAGGAACTTTCAAGAATAATCCTTCTCAATAAACAGAGGGCAATGTATTTTGAAATGTAATATTTGAAATGAAAATGTAATATGACCAGCATCATAAAATGGAACAGAATTGCCTTCTTGGTTCCTGGAAAATATTTGAATAATAGAGTCTTATTTTTGTTGTTATCACAATACTAATGGTTTAGAAGTAATGGATAGAAATATCACAGATTTATTTTCCCCTTGTTTGAGAACTTAAATTTTCCTTTGGAAAGTTGATTTTCTATTTTAAAAAAGGACCATAATTTTAAAAGTTTAACTAAGAGAGAATATTCTTTTTCCTTTTTTTTTTTTGACTTGGAGTCTCACTCTGTCGCCCAGACTGGAGTGCAATGGCCACTCCTGGCCACCGCAGCCTCGACCTGCTGGGCTCCAGTGATCCTTCGGCCTCAGCCTGCCAAGTAGCTGGAACTACAGGTGCATGCTACCACGCCCGGCTAACTTTTTTGATTTATTGTAGAGATGAGGTCTCACCAAGTTGCCCAGGCAGGTCTCGAACCCTCGGGCTCAGCAATCCACTCACCTCAGCCTCCCAAAGCGCAGGATTACAGGCTGAGCCACCAAGCCGGCTAACAAGGCTTCTTTTAAAGTGTATCAATGACCCAGCGCAGTGGCTCACATCTATAATCCCTGCACTTTGGGAGGCCAAGGTGAGTGAATTGCCTGAACCCACTGGTTCGAGACCAGCCTGGGCAACTTGGCAAGACCTCACCTCTACAATAAATCAAAAATTAGTTAGGCGTGGTGGAGCATGCCTGTAGTTACGGCTACTTGGAAGGCTGAGGCAGAAGGATCGCCTGAGCCCAGTTGGTCGAGGCTGCAGTGGCCATGAGTGTGCCACTGCACTCCAGCCTGAGCGATAGAGTGAGACTCCAAATCAAAAAAAAAAAATGTGCACCAAAATACTTAGGCTTCATTCAAAGGCTTTAGTAAGGATTCTTGAGCTTTGTCTTCTTAAGGCAGATTTAATTCAGAATTTCCATTCTAGTGTTTCTCAGATTGTGCTCTGGGACTCCAGGCAACAAAATTACATGGGGAAGCTAGTTAAAATGCAGATTCCTGGGCCCTACTATACATCTATTGAAAGAGAATCTCACCAGAGATACAGGCTCATGCCTGTAATCCCAGTACCTTGGGGGGAAGAGGCGAGAGGATTGCCTTTGTCCAGGGGTTCAGGACCAGCCTGGGCAACTTGGCAAGACCTCATCTCCACAATAAATCAAAAATTACTCAGGCGTGGTGGCACATGCCTGTAGTTCCAGCTACTTGGAAGGCTGAGGCAGAAGAATCACCTGAGCCCAGCAGGTGAAGGCTGTGGTGACTGTGAGCATGCCACTGCACTCCAGCCTGGGCAACAGAGTGAGACTTTGACTCAAAATAATAAAAAATAAAAAAGGAAAGAAAATCTCTTGGGGGAGTCCTAGGAATATTTGTCTTTAAAGCTTTGCAAATCATACTTCTATACCCTAAAATATGAGAAGCTCTGTTCTAAAACTTAGTAGAGTTTTATTGGGATTTCTGAGTTATAGTGTCAGATACTATATATTTCTATCTCTAAGGCAGAATAAACTTCTTGAGAATTCCTTGAACTTTATATTGTCATTAAAATGTAATTAGCATTCCTTGTGGGTCATGCTGTTTTGAAGTTTTGTGACAAAGTAGCTATAAGCATAGTTACAGGGAACGAAGTCCTTCAGATTTAAAAATACTCTAGGTGGGTCACATAATGAGTAAGTTAGGTAAGTTCCATTGTAACAAACTTTTGTGATTATAACAAACAAATCAATAAGATTTTATTATAATGGGTACACTGCAAGAACTGACTGATGATAATTAAGACCCAACAGAAATTAATTTAGATAGTAAAATTTTATGAAAACTCATTACAGTTGTGAGCTTTCTGCCAAATGAACAACTTCACCCCTTCATAAACAGAATTTTATTTCCAATTCAAGACAAACTATAAGAAGTCACTACAGTATACATAATCCAATTTCTTCCAACAGCGATACTATTAGGAGTGGCTTACAAAGTCCTTGCATTTTAGAGCAAGAAGAGTCTTAGGGATTGTGAACTCCAAGCCTTCTACCTACAGATGAAGAAACTGAAGACCAAGTCCCTGGTTGATGACAGAACCAGAAGGTAAATCCAAGTGTCCTGATTGCTTAGTCCTCCTACTAGAGTACAGAATTAAATGACTCTTCCTGGAATAGCCATTGTTCTCAAAGATTCAGAAGTGGGCGGGAGCATACATTTTTACATAACAGATATGCTATGGAGTTAGGGGGAAAAAAGGCCACATAAAACATAAGACTTGAAATAAATGCCATTCAGCCCCCTTGAGTTTTTCATTCCTTCTCTACTACCATTCAAGATACATGGTGGAAATGTTTGAAAAGCCTAGTGCTACCTCAGCTTCCCCACCAAAATCTGACAAAACTAAAAGAGAGAAAACATGACCCCAAAATAGTCATAGATAATTACTTGATACTTATCCAGATAGATCCAGTGCGGTTGAGAATAAAGCAAGCAAGGCTATTAAGTTTCTCTCAGATAATTTACTGGACATCTGCTACAGATTAGGGCCTAGGTTCCATTTATTCATTCTGTTTTTCAACAGACAGATGTGGAACACCTACTCGAAGCTATGGCATGCCCTGGCAATACTAAGATGAACAGATAGGGGAAAATTAAACCCATGTTACAGTGTGCTATATTACAGGATATAGAATCAAGTATGACAACAACAACTACTCTACTAGGTTGAATCAGAGAAGACTCAAGGTGGAAATGACATTAGGCTGAATTTTGAAGGACAATCAGATGTTCACCTAATGGAATAATGAAAAAGTAGGAAAAAAAAAATCATTCCAAGTAATGGGCACAGCATATGCAGAGGTGAGAAGTTATCAGATAAGCTGTTGATGAGAGAATACAATATTATAGACATAAGCATTATTTTTGTGCCATCTAACACAATGTAAGCAAAGCCAAATGGATTTTTTAAATAATAATAATCTACCCTCCTTGAGCAAGACTACAGAATGGTGACTGCAGGAGCCTGCCCTTAAGAGTTGGCTTCAAAATGAAAGAAATCTCTTCTTGTATTTCCTGTCTTTAGAGACTTAGATGCCATACCAGCTCTCAAATTCCACCTCTTCCAGGAAGAATGTGAGGATCTCCAGAGTCTAAACAGAGTCTGTCTTTGGAAGGAGAGGAGAAACAGTGTTTTAATGATCATTAAAACAGTGTTTTACAAAGATTGACATAATAGACATTGGGACCTCAAGAAGGGGGGAGGGGAAGGGGAGGTAGGATTCAGAAATTACCTATTGGGTACAATGTCCATTATGTGGGCAGTGGGTCACCTGAGACCCAATCCCCACCACTACACAATATGTCCATGTAACAAATAGGCACTTGTACCCCTGATTCTAAAAGAAAAGGAAAAAAGAGAAAAACAGTGTTTTAATGATTAAAGAGTGGAAATTTTGCATCCGCGTGGTTACTACCGAATCTTGTCTCCTTTCCATGTCCCTTGATATGTATCATGTAGTTTTTTGCATTGGTGAGAGGCAATGGGTGACAGACATAAGTTCAATAGGGTTCTACTACTTACAAACTGTGTCTTCCTGGAAGTTACATACCTCTCAGGACATCATTTCCCTGCTAGTTCAATGTGAAACTTAGACATGATATGAGACAGAGCACCTGTCACAGGGCCCCCCCTACACTGGGCCTTCCACTGGGGCAGCTGCTGTACATATTATCTCATTTTCATTCATCCATTCATTCATTCATTCAACTAACCTTTACTGAGAACTTACCATGTAGAAGTCAGAAGGAATACAAAAAATGAATCTGAGTTGGATTTTGTTCCCAAGGACCTGACAATCTATAGTAGAGATACAGGACAGACCCAAATAGCTATACCATAAGGAGGAAAGCAGTTACTAAGAGAAACACAGACATTACTGGGAAGCTTGGGAGAAGGGAGATTACTTGCAGAGTGGAGGGACTTGGTGAGAGAGAAGAATGATTAGGGGCTGAAGATGAAGGAGAGGAAAAGGAACTGAGCTGGGCATTTTTACACCTTCTGATGGGAGCATAGCCGAGTATTCACCTGGCCCTCTCAAAAATGCAGTAAATGATGTTCGGGGAAGTGCTATACAACTCACCCAACTTCAGCAGAGCAGAATTCAGAACTTCGCACCTCTCATCCAAAGCACTCACTATTACATCACTCTACCTCCTATAACTAGAGCCATTTGCAGACGTAAACGACAGGACAGGGGAAAGTCGCAGAAAAGAGGTGATGGGGTCACTGGCCACTGGCCCGGGTCCAGGCAAAGCAGAGACTCAGCCCGGGGCGCGGTAAGAGGGGGCGGGCAGGGGCGGGCAGGCCGGCGGGAGGGCAGGCCCAGGGGCGGGGAGAGGGGTGCAGGCCGCACTCAGGCCCATCCAGGACACCGGCCCAGCCGCAGGAGCCCAGGCTCGCCAGCCATGGGGCAACGGTCCCCGGCGCTGCAGTCGCTGCTGGTGCTGCTGCTGCTGCTGCTGCCGCTGCTGCCGCCGTGGCTGCCAGGGGCGCTGGGCGGGGTGCGCTGCCCCGAGCCCTGCACTTGCGCTCCCGACGGCGCCCTGCGCTGTCCCGGCCCGCGGGCCGGCATCTCTCGACTGTGAGTAGGCGGCCCTCCAGCCGCGGCCCCCTCCACGCGGGACCCTCACTCGCTTAGGGCCTCCCGCACCCCCACCCCCACTCTTTGCCCCCCCATCCCTGGAAGCGTGGAGAAAGACGCTTAGCCCAAACTTCCTGTCATTTTAGGGTGAGGAGAACCCAAGGGTTGGGGACAGCTTTTGCTATCCCGTGCTCCCGTCTGCCCCAGACCAGCCCTGTCCCCCTGACTGAGGCCACAGCAGGAGGCAGAACTGCTCAGAAGTCTCTGGAGAAGGTCCGCTCTCTGCTGCTGCTGAAAGGGACCATGGGTGTGAGGGTGAGATGTTCCCCAATCCGCAGCAGTCTTTGCCAGAGAAGCCTCAGGGGTCTTTGCGCCTCAGGCCAACTCGGTCATCTGTCGCAGGTTACTGTGGGCTCTGACACCCTGTGGTCCTCTAGGAATAGAGTGCTCAGGCCTCACGGCCAGGGTTGGCCTAATCTGTCAACTGCTGGCGGGCCCACCTGCATACAAACACATGAGCCACTGCTTGTACGGGCTCACTGCTTAAATTGCTACACAATAGCAATGGGGCCTTGAGCAAGTTATTCCATCTCTTTGGATCTCAGCTTCTTCTGATCTGTCTGATAAGAGACAAGTGAGAAAGGCCGATAGTGGCACAATCATTCATAAGAGCAACACGGGAGGCCACTTCTCCGCCCGTGTCCAGATGTACCTGAACTCAATCTGGTGGTCTAACGGATGAAAGGCCCCGTGCCCGGCACTTGACACACCACCACCTCAACACTCACAGAGTGACTAAGGGAATGCATACCTCAGCGGGCAGATGGAGGAAGCTGTAGGTAAAGAGAAGAGGGGCCTTTTGCACTAGCGCATCAGTGTCACCAGATTTCCTTTTCTCCACTTAGAAAAAAGTACCGCCTATTATATGATTCTGTTGATATCAAATGTCCAGATATTTGATATGTCTGAAAGCAGATTAGTAGTTGCCAGGACCTGCGGGGGGAGGGAAGGACAGTGGGTGACTACTGATGAGTGGATATGGATTTGAGGGTGATGCTGATTTTCTAAAATTAGATTGTGGTGATGGCTGCATGTGAACATAAAACTGTTAAAAGAGAAATGGAAAGAAAAAAAAGAGTGTCATAAAAGGATCTAAAAGACACCAGGCTGGTAGAGGTCTTACATTCTAATCATTAGAGATGACGGAATTCTGTGCTGGGGAAGGAAAGAGACCACTTTTCCTTTGAGTCCCCAACCTTTCCTTTGAGTCCCCAATAGTCTGTCAGGAGCCTGCTTCATGGAAGGAATCGGCCCTCCCTACTGGGTTGGGCTTCTCCCTGTGGAAGAGTTAATTGGCTTATGAGAATAGTTGTGATGGAGAAATACAGTTTAAGGGTTGAAGGGTTTATATTAATTAGTTTCCATTAATTATCTTGTCAGCTCCATTTCCTGAAGGTGACGACCATGCTGATAGAATTTGTTTCAATCAATCCACAAATCCGTGAAACCTGCCTTCCAAGTTCCAGCCCTTGTCCTTCCCTGACAAGCCTCCCATGTTGCTCTTATGAATGATTGTGCTGCTAACAGCCTTTCTCACTTGCTTCTTATCAGACAGATTAGAAGAAACAGATCCAAAGAGATGGAATAACTTGCTCAAGGTCCCACAGCTATTGAGTAGCAATTCAGGACTTTATCTATTAATTATCTTTTTATATTTGCTTGCCTTTGTAAGAAAATTATTACTTCCTTAATAAAATAAAAAAAAAAATACTCTCAGCTCCCCCAAAGTTGGTTCTGAGTGAAGAACCCCTATTTGGGGGGTGGAGGGAATGAATGGGTGGGCCCAATCCCAGTTCCTTCTGGATTCAGCTTTTCACTGAGATCTCTCAGTGGCTCCTGCTGCCACACTCACACTGGCTTCAGAAGGGAAGTAAAGGCTGAAGTGGAAAGGAAAAAAAAAAACAAAACACTTTCTCTTGCCCCACAGCATGGTCTAGAGAAGCCCAGAACTGCTCAGAAAGATGTTACAGGAAAAAAAAAATAGACTATAGGGCTGACTAGATTTGGGGGTCGAGGCTCTAAGCTTCCACCACCAAGAACATCCTCTCCTAGACTTTTAGACTCCTTAGCCAAACATGGTGACCCTCACAAGGTCACATTTCCTGAGCACCAGATAGTTAAGAGATGACCTTGTCTTTCAGATGAGAACCCTATGGGGGTGGAGCCTATGTAGGTCAAAACAGAGTAACTTTCTGGTCCAACACAGTGACACCAGCAACCACAGAACAAGAGAGGTGCATATGAAGCAATAGAAGGGTTGTTATTTTAAGGCAGTGTTTCTCAAAGTGTGGTCTTGGACCAGCAGTATGACATCACCTAGGAACTGACAGACTGTGGACTCTCAGGCCCCAGCCTCAACCTACTGAATCAGAAACTCTGGGGGTAGGGTCTAGCAATTCGCAATTTGAGATGCCCTCGGGTGATTCCAATACATACTAAAGTTTGAGAACCAAGGCACTGCTCTCCACGAAGTTATAATCTTAGAGAGCAAGAGGTGTATTTTAAACTTCCATGTGCCATACCCTGCCCCCATATACAATACCTATTTATTGCAAAAAAGCATAAAATTAAAACTTAAGCTCAGAGACAGATGGAAAATAAGCAGATTGAGAAAAGCTTGGGTTTTTTTTTTTTTTCCAAAGAGGAAGAGAGGAAGGAATCCATGGAGAAGACAAAGATACAAGGCTGAGGAATAACACTTGTTGGAGTAAGACCTTGGTGGGGGTGGGAGGAGAGCATGAGTCTAAGAACACAGGGGAAGGGTTAATTCTTGAAAGAATAGGGATAATTCTGAGTCCTAAAGGAAGAAGACAGAGGGTAAAGGAATAATTCGATATAAGGCAAAGGACAGGAAAAACAAACAGGCCCATGCTGAAGTTCTTTATCCTTGATGGTGAAACGAAATGGTAAGCAATAATTATGAAATAGAAAAGTTCTATAAATAACAAATTCTGAGGAGTTCTCAAGAAGAAGAGAGCTTAAATTATGAGATAAGGCTTCCAGGAGAAGGTGTAGTCTTGCTCCAAGTCATCCATAGGATTTGGTTCTGCAGAGAGGAGACCCCTCCAGGTTCTGAAAACTGGAGGTGAGTACCGCAACAGATGCTGGTTTATGCTTTGGGCTTTTCCAACCCAGTAGCCCTACCTTCTAAGACCTCTCCATCTGAAGATCACTATTTGATTTAAGAAGAAGTTGACTATTTGATTTAAGAGTTACATGGATTACAATTGCTTGTCACTGATAAACCCACTGCTTGCAAATTATGAAAGTGGCATCATTCAAATTTTTCCTCCTTTTCCATGTTTTATTAAAAACACAGACATTTAAAATCTAAAATGTGATACAAAAAATAGCCTCCCACGTTTTCACTCATTTTAATTGGGGGAAAAATTTTTAAGTTGATTTAAAATAATTTTCTTTTCTTTCTCATTAGTTCCAGGCAACTGGAAGGAGGGAGAGAAAAAAAAAAATCTCACCTTGCCCATGGTTATATAAAGATCTTTGTCTCTATGACAACAGAAAGGTTGATCTGCTTGATATGGAAACAGCTTCTGGAAAATCTGTTAGTAAGAAAATGCTAATAATAATTATGGCAAATTATTTTTTGCATGTTGTACCTACTGAACAGAAATCAAACTTTTAGACTTTATTATAAGACACAGTCCAGAGACTTTGGAAAGATAAAATGTGCATATCCATCAGTCTGGTGTCACTCCCCTGACATTTTTCTGAGTGTCTTCCTCTTCCTCCCACCTTCAATGGACACCAGGGTCCAAAAAGGTGACCAGTGCCATAAAGGAATGCACATGTGGAGGGTGTAGCTCCTGTCCTTAAGGAGCCCACAGTCTAGGTGGAAACACACCCCAAGAAACTGGTTTCGGTGTGGAGCAAGGTATCAAGACTCTAAGGAATTCACAGAATGATTTAATCACGATGGACTGAAGTTCCCAAGGGAAGGCATCATGGACCAAGGGCTAGAAAGCTGAACTTTGAGGGAGAGAATATAAGAGGAGTCCTGGTGGAAGAAGCACAGGTTAAACTAGACTAGATTCCTTGCTGAGAAGCAAGGAATACGGATAAATGAATTATTTCCTCTTCATGTCTCTCCCAGACTCTTTGGGGGAAATATTTTTTTAAGGGAAGACAAAGTTATCAGACAGCTTTGAATAAATTACCCAGAGGGTTGTACAAGAGAAAAACAATCCTAATATGTAGTTCTTGACTAATAAACTTTCAGTAAATGTCATTCTTTGATAGATGGTTGCAAAGGCATTAAGTCAAAACCATGATTAGGAATCACTTCCCCATGAAGTCTTCTCTGATGCCTGCCCCCTGCCTCCAGCTTTTCCGTCTGCATACTTACTATGATACCCCATATTTACATAAATTTTTGAACATATCCCACCATGATGTAATAATTTGTTTAATGTGTGCCTCTTCTGCTAGAGCAGGTTTTTGAACCTCAACATTATTGACATTGGGGCCAGATATTAATAATTCCTTATTGTGGGAGCAGTTTTGTACTTATAGGATATTTAGCAGCATCCCTGGCCTCTATCCACTAGATAACAGTAGCACTGTCCTCCCAAACTGTGACAACAAAAATATCTCCAGACATTTGCCAAATGCCCCCTTGGGGACAAAATTCTCCCCATCCCTTGGTTTTGAATCATCCTGCTAGTGTGAGAACTACCTAAAGAGGTCTTATTCAACCCAGAATTCCCAGAATCTCACACGTAGTAAGATTAAAGTGTTTATTCAGCTACATGATGATTAAACTGAGTAGATAACTGAATGGAAACAATAAACCAATGGAAAAAAGGAAGCATGTGCATAAGCTAGCATGCATCACATCTAAGTGTCATTTTAAAAAATCTCCACCAAAGAAAATGGAGTAGTAAAAGGGTGCTATGGGTAGAGAAGGAAGTTCTTTGTGTTATGTCAGCATCTAGGCCCTAGTCTATCCTTTGAATGGAAAATAGCAGACCCATCAGCTTCAGAGAAGCAAGTTCTAAAGCTTATCCATATTCTAGTATATCCCATCTAGATTGTTCTCATTTTTGTTTGTTTTTAACTCACTCAGTAGGGAAGAATCAATCCCCAGCCCAAGATCTACTAATAAAAAACAAACGAACAAACAAAAAAAAGAAAGGCAGCCAAATTGATGCAGATGGATTCCCAGTGGAGGACACCAGGTAACAGCCCCCAGGAAAGAATCCATAAATGGAGGGAACCTACCAAGATCTTAAAAGTAGGACAATCTGGTCCTCCCCTCAGCTTCCCTGAAGATGGGCCAGCCAAAAATAATCCTAGAATTAAGAAAGTTCATGTCTACCTCCCTATCCTACCCCAACCTGACCACCTGAAAAAACAAAGGCCCAAGGTAGAGGTTGATCTTGAACCTTAGTTCTGACCTAGTCACACCTTCAAGACAATCCTTAAACCTGGCTGTGCTGATAAACAGATGTATTGGGAGAAGCTTAGGAAAGACTAGGTTTTATTTTTTAAACATCATCTTTTTGGGGAAAGTGAATGATGGCCCCTTGTAGGACTCTAAAAACAAGCAACAACAAAGTTCCCAAAATCTTAATGCAGTGTAGAGCCAAAAAGGTTCACACATGGATCCCTTTGGCGTTGGACACAGCTCCCTCCTTGAAGAGCAATAATTCTTTGGGTTTTTCTTCCTTATTCTTTTTTTTTTTTTTATTTCAAAAGCAATAAACCAGATTAATCCAGGATTCCAGTTCTGCTCCTTTACTCACCTCTACCTTCTTCCTAAGCCCCTCAATTGGCTTCTTTTCATGTCTTGAAATGAGGCAACAAAGGTCTCTTTCCAAAATATAATCTCTTAGAGTGGCTGCAACAAACAGTGTCTTGGCCATGTGTAACTCTGATCTTACACATGAGGTTTTAAAGCCAGTTGAGTCACAGTGGTGGAGAGAAGCCCTGCTGCTCACTTCCCGAGCCAAGAGGGCTGGCTCCATGGGAGCATATGTGCTTTGTTCCGGCAGCTCCCCTTGGCTAGAGAAAAATCACATTGAATGCAAATTTTAGCAAATTTCAACCCAGCTTTTTTTTTTTTAAGAGAATTAAAATAATCCCACCCACCAGGCAGGTGGGCTCTCTGACTTGGTGGGTAGCTTCTAGCAACTTTCCACAGGGTCCTCATTTACTCCCATCTTCTGCCTCTCTGGGAGATGACACCCCCTCTCAGGCAGCAAGCCACTCACAGCTACTCTCAATGTGGCCCTGAACTGCAGCTCTCTAATGCCACCTAAGCCAAATTTGGAAGAGTTCAATGTGTAAATAAAATTCAACTTTCAGAAGGAAGATTTAATCCTTTGATGCTTTTACATTTATCCTTGACTCTGATGCAATAAGGTTACTCTGCTCCTGGGTTCCTAATTCCATCTCATGAGCAGCAGCAGGCAGCATTTCTGAGCCCAGAATGGTGGGGATATTCTTATGTGACAGGGTAGGATCCAAACGCAGTCCCCAAATTATCCAAATTGATCAATATTGCAAAGATTGGGCAGACCTGGATTCAAGCACCAAGTTCCCCTTCCCTAATTTGCACTGAAAGTTTGGGCTTAGTGATAAAACCTCTGTACTGTCTGTAAAAGGGACATGATTATACTTGACCCTGAGTGGGTCTGGCTGTGGTGAAGATAAATGAGAAAGAGCCAAAAGTACCTGGAAATAAAGGTTTCACATAACTACAAAGTATTATTGTAACAATCTGATGCAGAGAAGACTAAAAAACCCACAGCCTATATATGAGATTGAACAGTAAATATCTATCATCCAAGAGACAAGCCTGATGGAATAGTTTTGCTCCTGGGAGGTGTTAATGAGAGAAAATAACCCACTAGATCTTCTCAACTTGGAAGGTGAATAAGTTAGAATCCCAAAATAGCAGAGCTCATTATTGCCTGGAGTCAGATATATCTGGCCTTTTCAGCCCAGGCTGAGCTGCCTCTAAAACCTGATTATAGACTGGTTTGGGTCCTGTCTGCCTAGACAGAACATGCAAGCCCATTCTGGATCTTTTTCTTCCCCCATTCCCCACTCCTAAGCCTCAAACTGAACATATAGAAATCCTTCAGGTCAGACTTGTTGATCACTCATGAAGTTTGTACTGAAATGTCCAGGACAATTTCAGGATTCAAACACATCATCCCCACCCTTCAGGAGCTTACAGTCTTCCAGATGTAGCAGAGGGAGGACCAGTTCTCAGATGACTTCAGGGAAATGGAGAAGGTGATAAATGCTATATGAGGTTGTAAACAAGGTAGGAGTTCAGAGGAGGGAGTCATCTATTATAGCCAAAGTAGCAAAGAAGGTTTGGTGGAGGTGTCATTTGAACTGTAGCTCTTTAAGGTTCATTCTCATAGGGCAGCCATGCTAACAAAGTTATCCCGTAAGCACAGTTCTGGCTACCTTAGAGAGGCCACTGGGAAGTCACTGTTCAAAGCCTTCTGTCCTCTCACTGACCACCAGCATGTGCTCTGTCTGTGTTATGCATCATCAGTGGAACGGTAAATTATTTCACTCTGGAAAACTTGGGCTCTGATTAAGACTTTTCTTGTTTGCACACAAGATAAATCATCTCTGACAAATTTAATCATAAAAGATGAACTTAATAGAAGGATAGGAAGTAAAATTATTCTGGCAGATCAAAAGAGAATATCTTACACCTTAGAAAAAGGAGATCAGGAAACTTCTCTCTAAATTCCACCTTTACAATGACTCTGTTCCAAAAAGTCCTCCTCTTTGTCCTTCTACTATGAATTTCAAATTCCTGAGAGAGAGTCTGATTGGGTCAAGCACCCCCAGCAAAGAACCAACCTGCTTAGTCAACAAGATTCTTCCACCATGATGCTTCCACATAAGGGGGCATTTTTTTTTCCCAAAAACAAACAAAAAGCTTCAAAAATTTGTGTCCACCACAGCAGATGAGTTAGTGAAAAGTGAAGGTACACATGTCAGTAATTTCAGCCTCTTCAAACCCATCCTAAGATTAATTAAAAGTATGTGGTATATCAGTTGCAACCAGTTTTTACATGTTTACCAAAAAAAAAAAAATTTAAGTGTTGGGACAGAGAAGCTTGTCATGAAAGAGCTTCCTGAAGCATATCTGCAATATCACTGCCATGACAACATAATATTCTCTTCTGAAAAATATTCCTGAGAAATAATTACAGATGATGCAGACATTCCCTGGGGAGAATTTAACATGTAGTTTTATTTACCAGAGTTATTCTTGTCATGTCATATTATTGCTAGAAGAATTCTAGTTTAAGAGATGGAAGATTGGGTTATTTTGTTTTGTTTCTTTAGAAAACTTTAAATGGGTTTTGAGTAAGGGCTTAAATATGTTTACCATTTCCTCCGAGGCATTATATTTTTAATTTAGTTGTTGCACAAGTGACTTGGAAAATCTATTATCCAGGGAATCTTCTTAACATCTTGGTTCATATGATAAGTCATAGACTCCTTGCAGCTTCTTGAGTAATCTGCAATAGCTCTCTTGGAAGAAAGTCACTCAGATTGCACTTTCCAATGAGAGTTCCAACTGACTCAACTTTTTAAACACAAACTTCAATGCAAGCTCTGTAGAGTGACTCCCTAGAGTTGAAATATTTAATGGAAGGTTGTTCTTTAGCATTTCTTTAAAAGACTATTAGGTATGGCCTAAAAGAGATATCTGAGCCCAAATGAAAGACAGCAATTGGGATGGTTTACCCTCCCTCTCGGTTCAGAAACTAGTCAAAGGCACATTACAGACTTAAGGGTGACCGATGAAAAACAGAAAAATCAATTCCAAAATGCTGAGCCCGCCACTCCCACCCTCTGCCAAAGAAGTAGAAATGTCATTAGATGTATTCTAGTAGCCTAAATCTTTCACAGTGTGCAGCTGTGAACTAAAAGTATTTATTGAGTTCTTATCTTGTACTGGATGCCATATTAGTATCATGTAAACATCTTCTTATTTACACACATTTTATAGATGTGGAAAGAAACTTTGACTTGAACCCAGGCAGTCTGGACCCAGAGTGTGTGTATCTTAACTACCACACTATGCTGCTTCAAGAGAAAAATCAAGTGCAATTAATGAAGAAGATACATCCAACAAAGTATGTAGTGCCTGAGATGGACCTTTTACCAAGGGTAAAATCTGATCAGCAGAGAAGGGTGGAGATGTGTCAGATGGTAGAAACAGTGTGAATTAAGGCAGAAAAGTGTCAGACTAGTTCAGAAAAAGCACAAATAGTCTAATTTGTCTAGGGAGGCACTGTTTAGTAGAAATGCAATGTGAGTCACATAAGTAATTTTAAATTTTCTAGTAGCTACATTTTATTGTAGGACCCTTTACAGAGAGATGGGACACTGAGGCTTCTTTGCCAGGAAACAGCATTTATTAGTGCCAACTCTAGCTCAGCGGATTCACATCCAAATGCTGAGCCGCGAATGCAGTGGGGCATTGCTTTATATACTTTTCGCTAACTTCTTTTACATTTTAGCCCCTTTGTCTCCCTTATATGGCAACGTGCATTTTGATTGGGTATTTTATGGCACAGGGTTATACATGCGCACCTAGACCTTGATTACGCCACACTACTTCCTCTTTGTTCTGGGAAGGCCCTTATCACAATTTAACAAGTTTTTTAAAAAGTGAAAATTAACTTTCACAAAATATTTCATTTAATCTAATATACAAAAAGTATCATTTCAACATATAATTAATGCAAAAATTATTAAGATATTTTACATTCTTTTTTCTCACCAAGTCTTCAAATCCTGGTATATATTTTATACCTACACTTATCTCAATTCAGACTGGCCATATTTCAACTGCTCAGTGGTCTCATGTGGCTAAAGGCTGCCATATGAAATAGTGCAAGTATTGGTTACATGAAATGAAGGGAGGGTGATTCGATTGGCAGATGAAGACTGAGGCTTGAGTGCAAGACGGAGATGTTTGCAGATACTTAGATTGGCCGAGGGGGAGGTACAGAAGATATTTGAGCACAAGAGTGCCATAGCAGGAGTTTCCAAGAGGAGTAACCTAGACTGGACAGAGGAAAGCCAGGGTAGAGTGAGGGAAAACCAATTTGGAGACTGGAATAGTCAAGGTGGAGAAAAGAATGGTTAAGAGTGGCTGTGGGTAAGGAACGCAGGAGCTAGAGACAGTGCAAAGGCAGAATCCACCAGAGACTGGGTATTCATTGGTGGAACAGAGGAAGTGTTTACACAGGATACCTAGAAAATTCTCAAATATTACTGAAGGGGAAAAAACAATGTAGTCATTAAGTGCAGAGGATGACAGAGGAAGTAGAGAAAAACCACTCTGAAAGGCTCCAAGGCTTCATAGAGGAACAGGGATCTGTGCTGTGTCTTGAAGTCAAAGACTGAGCAATGCCCTGGAAACCGATGGCTCTGTTTAGGAGGCTAGGTTTGGGTTGTTTTTTGTTTTTGTTTTTGTTTTTTGAGTCAAAGTCTCATTCTATCACCTAGGCTGGAGTGCAGTGGCACACTCACAGCCACCGCAGCCTCAACCTGCTTGGCTCAGGCAATCCTTCTGCCACAGTCTCCCAAATAGCTGCCACCACACTCGGCTAATTTTTTGATTTATTGTAGAGACAAGGTCTCACCAAGTTACCCAAGCTGGTCTTGAACGCCTGGACTCAGGCAATCCTCGCTCCTCTGTCTCCCAAAGTGCTGGGATTACAGGTGTGAGCCACAACGCCTGGCCTGAGGCTAGATTTGCAAATGAAAAGCAGAGGATCATGCATCATGGAGTATCAATAAACCCCTAAATGAACAGTAATGACATGATTTGATTAGTGGAGGACAACAGCACTGGACCAGGGATGAAGTGATCTAAGTTTTAGTCAGTTCTACCTCTGAATTGTCATGTGATTTCAGAGCCCTCATTTCATCTTTCTGTCTGTCTTTCTTTCTTTCTTTCCTTCTTTTTTTTTTTTTGAGTTGGAGTCTCACTCTGTCACCCAGGCTGGAGTAAAACTTAGATAACTTCGTCCCTGGTCCAGTGGCATGCTCACGGCCACCACAGCCTCGACCTAATGGGCTCAGGTGATCCTTCCGCCTTAGCCGTCCAAGTAGCTGGAACTACAGGCATATGCCACCATGCCAGCTGATTTTTTTAATTTATTTTAGAGACAAAGTCTCGCCATGTTGCTCAGGCTAGTCTCGAACCCCTGAGTTTAGGTAATCCTCTCGCCTCTGCCTCCCAAAGCACTGGGATTACAAGTATGAGCCACCGCACCCAGCTCATTTCAGCTTTCCTAACAAGATTCTTGCCCTGTAGACTGAGGGGTTGGAACAAGGGACTTATAAGTGGCCCCTTCACTCTGACTCTTTGAGCCTAATATAATAAGTGCAGGGAGTAGTCAACAATTATTAAAACTATCTGGATGTATTTTTAGGGAGTGTTTCAAAATTTTTTGAAGTAAAGCTTACCATTGGATGTCCATCCATACTGACTTTACATTTCAGTTAACATTGAGGTTTCAGTTACCTCTAGGTAAATGCTGAAGACAATAGGCCCAAAAATGAAGACATTCCTTATAATGAAGCTACCAAATAGATCTATGTCTTGAAAGCTCAAAGAGTAAAAATCATTTGAAACAAGGAAAGCTATTTTTATTTCATTCCAAGATGAAAGCAAGTTTATTATGATTACTGAGCAGCTTTGAAAAGAACACAGAAATTCTTAAGTCACTGTTAAATGTAGAATAAGATCTTAATTGATAAATACAAAAACATTAACATTCTTTTGAATTTAAATAATTAAACCTCCTCCCATTTTGACAAGTTCACTAAGCAAAAAAGCTCTGACCATCTCTGATTTCTCTCTTTTTCCCCTTCCTCTGATTTTGTAGTGTTTTAAAATTCAGGGTATAGCTCTAGCAATAAACTAATCATCCATGGAAAATGAATGCATTTTTGTAGCTTTCTTAAATCAATAATTTAGATGGCTTTTTTAAACAATTAGAAGGTAGCAAATAAAAATATTTCACTTCTGCCATGTGTTGGACAGAAGGAAAGGAAAAAGCTCAGGCAAAGTGACCATAGACCCTACCCAGGTTTTGAGGACTCCAGATTGGTGCTGGATTTCTTCCCTGGCTCTCCTCTTCCTGCGCCCCAGTTCAGCTTGGGGGCTTCAGAAGGCTGGCCTTCCCTGAAAACCACCTTGCACTCAAGATGCACCCTTGGGAAAAACCAAGGGGAGGTGAGAAACCTACAGTTATAATTTGTTTATACAATACCTGTCTTTAAAATGAGAGAGTCAACTGAACTATATTTTCCATTTACCTAGAAAGTTTGCTATTTCAAGGAACCCTTCTATAGAACAAAGAACCCTTTGATAATGCAAATATCTCCCAAATGATAGGTTTTTATAAACAAGACTTCCAAGTCTTCAGCTTCCTTGAAGAAGGACTCTAGAGTCCTCCTGACTGAAGCTCTCCAGCTAACATAACTTTTAAGATTAGTTAACAAGCAAGTGAACTGGACATACTGGCTCCTTCCAATGCTATCTGTGTTATTAAGCTCAAAAGAAAAAAAAAGAGAGGCCCAAGCCCCAACCCTCAGTATCCAAGAGACATGAGAAACAACTAAGGAAGAGGTGATAAGGTGACATTATCTTTTTTAAGGTAATTGGATTTATCTGAATGCCATTTACTTTTCTGTACGTGGTCTCCTGTTGCTGGACTTTGACACAAGGTACACTGGGAGCTTGGCAATATCAGTTGGTTGGGGAGAGGATTAAGTCAGAGATCCAGATAAAAGAGTTGATAGTAAGGAGCTCTGAAAATAGGATGGTCCTTCTGGGTAGTCCCATCTTGGAGCAAGTGGGCTAGGCCTTTAGTCTATGCATTGCCCAGTTATTGGATGAAGCCTGCCCAAAAGAGAAGACATGACTGAAGGTAGCAATCCTAGTCTAAGAGTATAATTCTAGGAGAGCAACTCAGCTGAGAGCTTCACCCACTCTACCAGCAGCTGGAGGAACAAGTACCTCAATCCAAAAGGGTGATCTGGGTAGCCCACTACAACGTCCACTACAGAAACTAACCCAACTGCACTGAGTAGTCCCAACACAGGGTGCATATCTGTGCTAAGGGGCCCAGTTTGAAAGTTAGAACCCAGCAGCAAGAGATACTAGAGACTGGGTAATCCTAACCAGATAGCAACCAGGAACAGTTCTGGGACAGCAGTGTCCCGTAAGGAGTAGATATACAGAGATCAGGATCTGCTGTCGAGAAGGTAAGACAGAAACTAGGATGGGTCGCACTTCTAGATGGATTCTGGAAAGGCTATATGATAAGGAATGGAGGCAAAAACAAGTACCAGCATAGCATGTAGGTAGGCACTGTGGGTGTCCTTCTGTCCTCTAAATATTGTGGGGTCCAGTTTAGACAATGCAAAGAGCTTCATCAGAGTCATAACTAATCACGAGATCCCAGCACCAGGGTAAGTGACTTCATTCCAATCCTAAGGGGGTAAAGACTGCATCTATTTCAACTTTAACCTACAATTAGAAGGGTTGGAGCCTACAGATGTAACTGATGAGTAGATAGAGGTTCCAGAGCTTATGAAACTAAGGCAGCCTTTATCATCCAATCTAAGCATTTATTTCAACATCTATGGCAAAGGCACTTGGGAAGGTGAGGTTTAGATATAATCCAGGTGACACTGGTGTTACATCATCAATTCATTTAAAAATCAATGTTTAAAACTGTAAAAGGGACTATGAAAATGTATTAAATATAAGCAGCTGCATGGTTCCACAGTCATATTTTTCCACAGCTGTCTCACTTTTCGAGAGAGAACTCTCTACCCTGCAGTTCAATTCCATGTTTGCCCAGTAATCCTAATTCTTTACCACCCATCTGAGATGCATAGTTTGGGAAGTATCACCTGCTTTTGCTGAAGCAGAAAGGGCTCTCTCCTTCGTTTTTATTTGCTTTATGCATACCTTCACCCCTTTTCTTGACCCTGGACAGCAGAGCTACTGAACTGTCCTTGCCTTAGGCCTCTTTTTCCTCAGTTATCTTTGTCTTCTGCTCTATACCAAATGATATTAACTAGACCTTTTCACAACAGTTCCTGAAGTTCACAAAACTCTTGAAATACATGTATGCCTAACTTCAAAAACAACAATAACAACAAAGAAGAAAGGAGAAAGGGAAAAATGGAGAGAAGGAGGGTGGGAGGAGAAAGAAATGTAGGCAGACAGGTAGACAGTCAATACAAATTAAAATACAATGTTTATCTTTTCCATTTGTCTTTCTGGTATGGAGGGTTACATTGATCATATTTCTTCATAAAAAGTGACATTATCATTAGTCCAATAAGTCCCATGTTGTTACTTATTTTATCTCCTTCCACTTTTGTACCTCTCGACTCACCTTAGATAACAATCCTAGTATATGTTCATGTGTTTTCTTTTAAAATGTCTAATGCTTGGTTTGCATGCATTTTAATTCTGCAAATAGTATTTTATTGTCTCAGTAATTTCTTTTTTTCATTTTTTTATTAAGAAAGAAAAGTCTCAGTAATTTCCTACTTGTTCCTCACAGTCCCATGTTTCTAAGATTCACCCATGCTGCTCTGTGTGCCTCTAGACTTTTGCTTCTACATGGTCACCTGTTTAGTTAGGTGTGCATTGTCCACATTTTACCTACTCCCTCACCAAGAAACTGACACCCAGGTTGCCTATAACCTCCTGATGCCACAATACTGTGAAGAAAATTTTTGGACAGTTTCCTTTAAGTATCAGTTTGAGAATTTCTCTCAGCATATACAAGAGTAGAATTATGGGGTTATTTAGACCATTGTTCACATTACTAAAAATTTCTGGCATCATGGAAAAAATCTAAGATGCATCCATCTGAGAAGGGAGCATCTTCAAATGGAATATATTCAAAGGGTTATTGACAAATTATGGGCCATATGAGCAAAAAAATCTGGGAGACAGACATTAGAGTGCTTAGGAATTGCTACCAATTGGAGACAAGTAAGAAGTGAAAACATGACATCTCTGAAATAAAACACATAAGTCAGTAGGAAAAATAGTTTTGGATTCACAGAACCACATTCTTCCTGTTGCCTCATGGAGCACATCTGTTGTGAAAAGCACAGTGCACCTGCCTAATCCCACTTCTCTCCCTACACTCTGGCCCCCTAGGCCTCATTCTTGACCCACCTACATCCACAAAGTCACCTGGTGTTTGCTCAGTGTCTCTTTTACAATGGGAACTCTATTCTCACTCTCATCACTACTGCCTTTCCAGCTCTGCAGCACCAACATCAACTCTGCAAATTTCATCTTGTGCCAGGGCTATTCCATAGTCACTGGGGACTGCCAGTGCATGATCCACAGCTTCTCGCATTTCTGTCCAACCTTTGCTCCTCATCCCTCCTCCCTACATCAATCAAAAGCTCAGGCAACCTCCCCGGTCAATTCTAAACCAAACTGCTCCTCTGGGAGCCACACCATACTCCCATTTGGAGAAGGAGCTGCCTGGGCTCCATTTGCATGAATAAACAGCTCTGAAGGGTTCAGCTGAAGCTTTTATGTAAACACTCTCCAAAATATGTTCTGCACTGCATTATCCCCAGCAATAAAGATTCTGGAATCAGAATTTGGCTGTCAGTTTTATTGATGCTGCACGGGGTACAGTGGAATACAGCTTTCTCTACTGGAAATTTATTGACTTGGCAGTGCAGAGAGCAATAAAACTGTGTTTTTAATCAGGAAGCCAAGCGGACATGATTCCAGAAGAAATATAGGAAGCAAACATGCCATCACAAGAAGATTTCTTTCCCCACTGTCTCTGTTCTTCTCGGATCCTCTGTTAAATAAGTTTGGGTGTTGAACAATGCGCTTGTTGGGACTGTCTTCAGAAACAGAATCAGAAGACCAAACTTGGATTACTTCCTCTAGGTTGCATCATTTCTAAGAGACTGTTGAGCAAAATCATTTTTCTGAAATGAAATTTCTGAAATTCCTCTGCATTAGCACCAAGGGAGGAACTTCTAGTAAGCTGTTTTGCAAGAGGAATAGAGAGAATGTGGAATAGAGAGAATGTGGCATGCTTCCTCTCAAGAGAAACAAGGTTATAATGCCTGTCCCTCCACCTTGCTCATTGAGAGAGTAGGTTAAGAATCACAGGCTTTAGCCCGGTTGATACCTTGTTCATGTTACTTAATCTCTCTGTGACCCAATTTCTTCTGCAATCTATGAGAAATACCCACCCTGCATCATTGTTGGGTAGATAAAATAAGGCTATAAGGGTGTGCATAACTCACATAGCAGCTTACACCAGTAGCAAGTCCCTTCTGGAATTATAAGATATCTAACTTCCATCTGCTTATCATGGAGGTGTTCTTTCCTATCATATTGCTGGATATTCACTTCCTATCTGAAATGTCCTGGTCCATCCTCTTCCTCTCTGCCAGTCCTTGGGCCAAAACCATAAACCACTGTTGATACTCAATAAATGCTGGTTGCACATTCATGCCTGCCTTGCAGATGCTTCCTCCTGAATTATCTTCACGGCTGGTTCCTTTAGTATTCATGCATCATCTAATACTGGTTTTGCTATTGCTGAGTGTCATGTTTTTCTCAACTCTTATGTACTGTATAACAATTTATCCCAATTTCAAGGATACTTGAATTATTCCTGTGATTGTGAGTGCCTAAAGGAAATGCTCTCATTGACGTTCCACCCCAAATGACATGAGATAGTCATGTGAGTTAACCAGAGGATCAAAGTGGTCTGGTTGGGATAATACTGAAATAGGCTACCTGGAGAAAACAGTGTATGTAGATCAAGATATAGGCATGTTCTTAGTGAATCTTCCTTTCTCCTGCCTGCATGGTTTCTAATTCTATTTTCACCATTTCTCTCTCTACTCAAGATCTTCTTTTCATCCTCCCAACTGTAGAGCTATTTATTAACTATTTACTGGGTGCCAAGCCCCATTCGTTACATGGATTATCTTTATTAATCACCCTGTGAAATAGAAATTATTGTTCCCATTTTATAGGCAAAGAAACTAAAATCGATGGCTTAAATAACATGTTCAAGGTTACATAGTCAAGTAGTGGGACAGTGAAGATTTTATCCCAGGTGTGTCTAATCTCAGTTTCCATGATCTACCACAAAATTATACTCCTTGATAAAGACCAAGAATAAGTCATGACACATCTCTTTATCGATATATGTTAGAATCCTCTATCTGAATCCAGGTGTTCGGAACTCTGTAATCTCTCTCTCTGTCTCTCTCTCTCTCTCTCTCTCTCTCTCTCTCTCTCTCTCTCACACACACACACACACACACACACACACACACACACACACATTTATTCATGAACTTAAAAGGCACCCAATCTTAAATCTTAAACTCTTGGCTTTCCTTTTTTCTTTTCTAGATCACTCACTTACCTCCCTGTCAAAGTAATCCCATCTCAAGCTTTCAGAGGACTTAATGAGATCGTAAAAATGTAAGTAAGTTACTGCATATCAAAAGATATTAATAATTGGAGCAATAATTTTTTTCTAAGAGAAAACACAGTTGAAAGGGGATAATTTTTCTGGGAGATAAATTGTGTTTAGGAAACCCTGGTATTTTTATCTTTATAATACAAATAATATCTAGGGACCTTTGAAGAAAAGGTATGATTTTCAAGAGTCATTAAAATACGGATAATTAATCTTGCTTTAAAGAACTGAATGCATTTTAATAAGTGATGGCACACTTTTTAAGCAGAAAAGAAGACAGATTCCAATCATAAAAACTCTCCTTCTGCTAGAGTAGCTAGTCCCTTGTGTCACATTTTTAGATAACACCCACATAGAAGAAAACATGTTGGAAGTTTATTGTGCATCAGAAGATAATCTTTGTATCTAAAATATAATAAGTATATGACAAAAACACAGTACTTAAAGCTATATTGATGAAAGGCATTCGTCAAAAGGATAAAACAGCCAGATGATGCAACATGACCTCATATCCGACAGATGTGCTAGGCCAAAGTCCCCATGCAAGGAGTGAGAACTTTCTTAGGAGCCCAGTACTCCAGCATCCTTCTTAATGTTAGCCTGAGTCCAAAAAAAAAAAAGGCCATTTAGTTCCCACAGCACACCTCTAATCTTAACAACTCATTGAACATTCAAAGTAAAGGAGATGCTGGTAGGGCTTGGTGGCTCAGCCTGTAATCCCAGCACTTTGGGAGGCCAAGGTGAGTGGATTGCCTGAGCCCGGGCAACTTGGTGAGACCTCATCTCTACAATAAATCAAAAATTAGCTGGGCGTGGTAGCACGCGCCTGTAGTTCCAGCTACTTGGAAGGCTGAGGCAGAAGGATCACTGGGGTTGATGCTGGGGTGGCCATGAGTGTGCCACTGCACTCCAGCCTGGGTGACGAAATGAGATTCCAATTCCAAAAAAAAAAAAAAGGAGATGCTACACCATCAATCTTAGCTCCTTGGAGAAACTCTACTGCTCTTAGGATATTAACAAGCAATGAGGTTATGAAAAATAATTTCTCAAGAATTAGAGAATTATAGGAAGTTCGCTATAAGTTACAGATGTGTCAGTTTGCTGGAGCCTAACCATACTCTTCTGCTCACAAGTTCGAATGTTGAGTTTTGATACTTTTAATACATTGAGGTGTCCTACTGAGAAAAGCAGCCACAGTTAAATAAGTAACACATTAGGTGGAAATAAGATGAAGCAGCCCAAGAACAATCCATTACTGTGTTGTTCAAAAAAGACATTTAATTGCCCTAGGCTCTGCCTTTCTATGGACAAATGCTCTCAAGTCTGAAGTCTTCAGTGAGCATTAACCTTAGAAATAACCAAAGGAAAAAAAAAGAAACAAGCAAATGTATTATTTGAGACTTTTTTCTCAGCTGGCAGCAAATGGTAGCTTATGTTTGAATTTTAGGGTAACATTAAAAATTACCTGCAAGTTTGGCAGTAGTGTATGGCAAAGATGGTTCTTTTATTTTTGTATTTTTTTAATAAATCTATTCATTATCCCATTCACTTATTCATTCATTCATTCATTCATTTATACCCTAACTATGTGCCAACCAATATGAAGCCACCAGAGATTCCGAAGTGAATAGAATTCACTCATTGTCCTCAACTTGTTCACAAAGTGAGAAAAGCAGTCAGTGGAGCAGATAACTACAATTCATGATGGATGCTATGTGCAGGAGTTGACCACCTTGCAACAGTCACAGAACAGGATTTTGGGAAACCAAGGATTAAGAGTCATGAAACAATTCAACACAAATTAAAGCTTCACTCAAGTGATGGAATTTGGACCCCAGAGATCCTGATCCTAGTCTTGAACCTTCATATAAAAACGATTTGTCTCTCCTCTCAAGGCCTCAATTTCCAGAGCTGTAAAACAAGAGAAACTGACTACATTTTCTCAAAGGGCCTATCCACTTCTAACAATCTGTGACTCTAAGTCATAGATAAGCAAGAGAAAAACCTGTCACATAAACAGGGGCGACTGAAACTTGCATTTCAATTGCACCTGAGTTGTAGGCATCCATCAGCACTCCTAAAGGGAGAGGTTAGCACTTTATGATGTGAGGACAACTTGCACATTCTCATTCTTTTTCAGAGGGACATAGTGGAGCCCCCAGTTGTTGGGTCACACACACAGCTCATTATTATGCAGATGTAGTCATTTCTTTCATGTTTTTTTTTTCCTCCCTTTCTTCCCTAGTGAAATCTCACAGAGTGATTCCCTGGAAAAGATAGAAGCTAATGCCTTTGACAACCTCCTCAATTTGTCTGAAATGTAAGCATCAGCTAATAGATAGTTTATTGCTGTACACTATTACCCTCGCTGGCTGGAGCCCACTCGGTATTTGTATTTAAGCATCCACTGCTAGGAATCCAAGAGGAAAAGACTACAGCAATTACTAGGTCTGGGCAGGCACTAATTTTTCTCACTGCAGTGGCCTGAAGGTTGCCATGGTGACAACTGCTTCTCCCTGGGAGCAATACAAACCCTGAAACATCACAACACAAAGTTGGAAATTAAAATTGACATTGTGAAGTCCTGTCAAGTAACTCTTGCATATAGACGTGAAGGTGTGGAGTACATGGGGTGGTGGGAAATTTTGGAAAAGAGCTTAGAGATTGTGAGTTGGTTTGTTTGGGGCTGTCTTGGCATATTCATTCATTTGGTAAATACTCTTGAATACCGCATGTAAAAGCCCTGTGCTGGGCATGTGTATGTTGGGTTTGTTGTGTTTTGTTGTTATTGTTATTGTGATGTTTTAGAATTAACTCTTAAAAATACCCCTTGCCAAATATTCCCCCTCCCCCCAGTTCACTAAAAGAATGGAAAAATACTGTCTCAATTCAGTTTTCATATGATGACCCTGTGGCCCAAAGAGGTTAACTGACTTGCCTGACATCACACAGCAAGTTAGTGCCAGAGCTGGGTCTAGAAACCAGGTCACATGACTTCTAAACCAGACCTGTTACTGCTGCCTTATGTGGTCCAATCTTGAGCATCTAGAAGAGCACTCAAACTTGACCTGCTTAGGGGTCTCAAAAGGAAGGGAAGGAAAAAGGCATTGACATCAATATTTTTTTGAGCTCTTGTGCTTGGCATTTCTTCTATATTGTGTCATTTATCCTCACAGCTACTCTGCAAAGTGGGGTAATCATTCCTTTTGTTCAGGGGAAGGAATGGATCCTTGGAGAGCAGTAACTTGACCAGTGTGACATTTGAGACAATGGCAGGGCTAGGATTCAATCCCTGGACATCTTTCTTCAAAACTCCTGCATTTTCCACTCTGCCACAAGCCCTACCTATAAATGGTCCAATGAATAATTATCTAACGAGAATAATTGATAGGTATGTGAGTCTCCACCATGTGTTCAATATAGGGCCTAGTGCTGCTGGAATACAGAGGAGGTAAAATACAAATGTCATCTCACCAGGAGGTGACAGTGTAACCAAGGAAGTGAAACTAATTCACCAAACAATTACAGAGGATTCCAAAATAATGGTTATTTAAGTGCAAAATGTATAGTCTGGACTTGGCTGAAAAGCAGACTCAAATATGGGACTCATTATAATAATAGGTGATGGTCCTATCCCAGACCTGGAAATCTGCAGTTTTAGCAAACTTCCCCGATAACACTAAAGCACAGCTTATACAGAGAAGGAAATCTGCAGTTTTAGCAAACTTCCCAGATAACGCTAAAGCACAGCTTATACAGAGAACCACCAGGGCAGCTAATGACAAATAAAGCTTCCTGTGATGCAAAGCAACACTTATCAACAGAAAGAAAAATAAAGCACTCTAAGGGAAAGTATATGGATTCCCAAAGAAGGCCTTGAGACTAGGATGCCAGCTCCATGCAGGCTTTTTTTGCTTTGTTCACAGCTGTAACCTCAGCACCTAGAACAGCATTGCCTCATGGAGGTGCTCAATAAATGTTTGTTGAATACTTGAATGCGTGAGTGGTCTAAGTCAGACTCCAAGATATCTTTTTTTAATTTAAAACAAAAATTTTTTTAGAGACAGGGGCTTGCTATATGCCCAGGCTGGACTCCCAGACTCAAGCAATCCTCCCACCTCAGCCTCAAGAGTAGCTGGGATTACAGGTGTATGCCACCACACCTGGTTCGATTTAACAGACAAAAGTCCTTTCCATCCCACCCACATAATGCCCTAGATGCGCCACCACACCTGGTTCAATTCAACAGACAAAAGTCCTTTCCATCCCACCCACACAATGCCCTAGATGGTCCAAGATTACTTGACTCAATTGTTGTAAAAATGATTACAACAAAATATCACTCACATGTGAAAAATCAAAAGGACTTAAAAGATGGAAACAGGCACCAGTGGTAGGTAACCACAGTATGGTGGAACAAACACTATGCTTGGAGTCAGAAAACATGTGTCACACTCAAGTCCTGCTACTTCTCAGCTGTGTGACTAGAGACAAATCATTCAACTTCCTAACTCAGCAACTATCATAATTATTGTTAACACCAGTTGAGGCCTTACTGTGAACCAAACACATATATTTACTCCTCAAAAACTATCCTGTAAGAAAACCAAGACACAGAAATTTAACGGATAGATACAAAGTGACCGATTAGTCAAATCAGATTGAAAAATCAAGCTGACTCCAGAGCTCATGTTCCTAACCAATACACTATTTTCTCTACAGAGCTAGGTAATTACCATTTTCTCAGGTGTTAGTTGCCTGGGTTAAGAAAGCCAAAGGCATTTACTGACCTTTTACTGCACCCAAAATAGACAGGACTTCTTAAAAGAGTTACAGTCATTAGGGGAACTGGGAGCAAAGCAGAGGGCCATAACATCACTGTGGTGAATGACTGTACTTTTATGCTTTGCAAAGCCCTGCCTCATATCATCTCTACCTATCCTATTACTCCAAACCTACTAACCTGTGAGTAAGGAAGAATATGTAATACTATTATACCAATCTTATAGGAGGGACGCAAGCTCAGGGAAGTTAGGAGATTGGGTGTCAACACGTAGCAAATTATCTATAGAATGGGCATGAAATTCCAAAATTTCAAGCCTCTGGCCTGTGTCCTGGACTACCCACAGACTGGGTGCCCATCTGTATAACTGCTCAGTGTGGTTGCCAGACCAATTATGAAGAGGCCAAGTTTGTCTATGAAGGAGAGTACCTAATGTGCTCATCTCTCCCTAGAGTAGAATCTCTTGTGACCCCCAGTGTGCAGGCTCCATAGCAAGGCAGAATCTGCTTGGCCAGAAGCCCTGAGTGTTGGTGCCGTCTGTTGGGGGAAAGGGGATGGGAGGGTGCACAGACAGACTCCCAGCTATGAAGCTTATGCCTGCCTCTTCAGAAGGTTGAGAGCAGAGCTTCCTGGGAATAGCCACTGGCTTGCACCAAGCCATTCCATCCCCAAAGTCCCAGGAGCTCTTCTCAAGTATATGAAAGTCACTCGTTTTTGTTGATGCTATTTTCACCAGCAATCTCTAGTGACCATGGTCTCACACATTCTAAACTATACACATCTATTAAACTGCTACTTCTTTTCCCTTTCTCTTCACAGATTGATCCAGAACACCAAAAATCTGGTATACATCGAGCCTGGAGCATTTATAAATCTTACCCGGTTAAAATACCTGTGAGAAATTTTCCTTTTTAAGCAATTGGGGAGGGAAGATGGGCATGTGATGAAAATCAAAACAATTAAAAGGTTGGGAAGAATTTCTAAGCCATATATACAATATTATTTGCATGTTCTTTTCCAGCTTTGATTTAAATTTAATCAACTATTCTCCTTTTTGGTAGAATGATTTATATTCCTTTGGGTATATATTCAGTATTGGGATTGCTGGGTCGAGTGGTAATTCTATTCTTTAGTTCCTTCAGAAATCTTCAAACTGCTTTCCATAAGAGTTGAACTAGCTTACTTTCTCACAAACATGTGTGTTCCCTTTTCTCCACAACCTCCCCAGCATCTGTTGTTCTCTGACTTTTCAATAACAGCATTTTTTTTCAGCCACCATGCTGGATGCTTTCACATACATGTAAGTGGTACAAGCGGTTCCCAATATTTCCCCTGTCCCAAACACATGAGAAGAACATCACTCTTTTACAGTGATTTTCAAAGTTGATGGTGGGAATAGGAAATGGGGGTCATAACACTTTAGAAAGACTAAATCAGAATTCTAAGGTGAGCAGAAAATAGGTGAAAGTAAGAGAGACAATTCTGATTTGACCTCCACTGATGGTTGAGAATTACTGATTTCCTTCATCTCACTTGTTCATCCATCCATTAAATGAAAACTTTCTAAGTACTGCCTTGAGGTAGTTTTGCCATGCAAAACTAAATCATTCTTTTCTATTTCCTATGAAATCTTACTAAGTCTACCCGTTAGCATTATAAATTGAGTACCACTGTAGCCCAACAAAGATACTGCCTTGCCAGCAATGCCAAAATTCCTGAACTCTATAAATGTATCACTATGGATCCTCTCACATATCAAGTCATCCCTATTCACAAAGAATTTAAGTCCCTCTAACCTAGGTATTCTCTCTCTTCTTCCTGATAATTAAATTTCAAAAACTCTCCAGAGAATGTAAAGTTCATTCCCCATCACCACCTACAAATCAAAAAAAGTAAAATGGAAGGGGAGGGGAGGGACATCCTCTCTCTGGTGTTCCACATCATCGGTCTTGCTCTGGGACCTTCTATAGGGGTTGCTCCTGGAATTGGTACAGCCCCTCTGGCAACTCTAACACTGAGCAATTCCCAGCTCAGACATTCTGCTTTTCCAAACCTCATGGGGTCCGTGGGGCACATAAGCATACTGCAGCATCATTCACATAAGAAAATCCCAGAATCAAACTTGACTCAAGCCTGTAACCCCAGTACTTTGGGAGGCCGAGGTGAGAGGATTGCATGAGCCCATGGGTTCAAGAACAGCCTGGGCAATTGGTGAGACCTCATCTCTACAATAAATCAAAAAATTAGCCAGATGTGGTAGCACACGCCTGTAGTTACAGCTACTTGGAAGGCTGAGGCAGAAGGAGCGCCTGAGCCCAGCAGGTCAACGCTGGTAGCCGTGAGCACGCCATTGCACCTCAGCCTGGGCAACGGAGTGAGTCTCCAACTCAAAAAAAAAAAAATTGACCACTGCCGCCCCTTATTATCTAAGAATTGTCGTCTTTATTAAACATCATCTTCATTCAAACCTGTAATATTCCCCCAATCCAAGCACACACTGCAGTCTAACCCCACCATTTTCTGCAATAGACAGGGTACAGATTCAGTGTGAACCGGGATTACGAGTAAAGAGGAGAAACCAGAGAAAGCCAGAAGAGAAATCTGACTTTGTTTCATTGAAATGAGGATGACAGGCAGTTCATATCAGTTGTCCAGAGCCCAGGACTGGTGAATTAAAATCAGTAGGGGGAAACACAGCTGCCTGGACTCTGAAGGAGCCCCATTCTTATAATAAAATAGTCTTCGATTTCACCTACCAAATAAGCCACTCTCCTCTTTGGAGGTTAAATGAAAGGTGAGAGGAAAAGGAGTCTTGAGTTGCTCCAAGCACCAAAAAAAGTTTAATTATTTCAGTGAGATACAAGGAAGAACTTCCTGAATCACAAGATAACTACAAGTGAAGATTTTTAATAATAAAGAATGAATTTCTCACATAAGTGTATCAGTCAAATCCTACTCCAAAATAGAGAAACACCTTCTAGAACTATCAAGAGCATGGAATAAACTAATTATCAAAAGGAAATGGAATACAATACAACAGGAAAATGCAATTGATTTCAGAGAAAAAGACAGGCTGGAAATATAAAGGAAAAAGACTTGGAGCTGGATGTGGTGGCTTGCACCTGGAATCCCAGCACTTTGGGAGGCCAACGTGAGCCTAGAAGCTCATGACCAGCCTGGGCAACATAACAAGACCCTGTCTCTAAAAAAAGTTGTTTAATAAGCCAGTTGTGGTGACACATGCCTATAGTCCCAGCTACTCAGAAGGCTGAGGAAGGAGGATCGCTTAAGCTCAGGAGTTCGAAGCTGCAGTAAGCTATGATCATACCATCGCACTCTAGTCTGGACAAGAGAGAAAGTTCCTATCTGTAAAAGAAAAATTCCAAAAGAAAATTTTTTTTAAAGAGCTCAAAGTTTGGTCCCAGCCCCTAGATCTCTAAACAGGAGTCATTAGAGCATCTTTGCCCATAGCATTAGAGGCTTCTGAATTCCAACAATCTTTCTCAGCTAGAAGTGTACTGATAAAGTCAAGCTCCGTATTTTTAATGTGAAAATCATATTTACAAAGTACCTTTCTACTCCCTTTATATCTTTATTCCTTAATGGCAATCACTTTTACCCACTCTCTGCCCATATCACCACCACACCCCAAATCACAGGAGCATCTGTAACACGGGCATCCGGAAGTTTCCAGATGTTACGAAGATCTTCTCCTCTGAATTTAATTTCATTCTGTAAGTACCAGGCTGATTGCTATGCATAACAGTTTCCTATTCATAGCTAAAATTTGGAAAGTAAATATTTCTCATTTCTCTCCTCAAGGGAAATTTGTGATAACTTACACATAACTACCATACCAGGAAATGCTTTTCAAGGGATGAATAATGAATCCATAACACTGTGAGTAAACTCCCAGATTCATGATCTGTCACACAGTCCCCTGCTATTCTCACTTCTAGCTTGAGGTGAGCGCTTTCTCATGTTTTACCATATTCTCATTCACTGGTGAATTCTTCTTGACCAAACTGCCAAGGCTGGGGAGCATTGAGTGGGATCACAACTGAGTCACATGTTAACATGGCAACCAAGCAACAGTTCAGGTTAAAATGAATCAAATGGGACCTGAGGAATTTTAGAGACTGAATTTCTTTTTTTTTAATCTTTATCTTAAAAATGTGGAGTACAATTCAGGGTTAGGGATACAAATGGTCATTGTACAGGTAAAGTCTGGGCCTCACTTTGGTCCCCATGTCACCTGGTTTGAGATCAGGTACTCTTATTGATGAAGTATGCCTCCCTCCCGCTTCCTCCCCTGGCAGTTTCCCACTATTGCCAATCCCTTTCTTACAGTATTAAGATAAGTATTATACAGATAATTGTTCAGGGTCCGCTTATGAGTGAGAACATATGGTACTCAGTTCTTTGTTTCTGTGATAGATCACTGAGTATTACAGACTCTAAATCCATCCAAGTTGCTGCAAAATGCATAATTTTGTCCTTCTTTATGCCTGTGTAATATTCCATTGTGTATATGTACCACATTTTTTTAATCCAGTCTACTTTTGATGGGCAGCACAGTTGGTTCCATATTTTTACTATTGTGAATAGTGCTTCAATAAACATGCATGCACAGGTATCCCTTTTATAAGAATGATTTGAGTTCCTCTGGATATATTCCCAGAACGGGGATTGCTGGGTTGTTCTTTCAGAAATCGTCACACTGTCTTCCAAAGAGGTTGCACTAGTTTGCATTCCCACCAGCAGTGTAGAAGTGTTCCCTTTTCCCCATAACCTTTCCAGCATCTGTTGTTTTTTGAGTTATTGATGATGGCCATCCTGACTGGAGTTCCGTGGTATCTTAATGTAGTTTTAATTTGCATTTCTTTGATGATTAGTGAGGCTGAGCATTTTTTCATGTTATCTGTTGACTGCTCATATGTCTTCTTTTGAGAAGTGTCTATTCATATCTTTTGCACACTTTTTAATAGGGCTGCTTGTTTTTTTCTTTTCAGCATGTTTGAGTTCCCTGTAGATCCTAGATGTTAGGCCTTTGTCAGATATACAGTTGGCAAATATTTTTTCCCACTCTGTGGGCTGTCTCCCTGCTTTTGATGGTTTCTTTGACTTTGCAGAAGTTTTTCAGTTTGATGAGGCCCACTTGTCTATCTTATTTATGGTGTGGGCACTTGGGGTTTTGATCAGGAATTGGTTGCCAGTTCCAATTTCCATAATGGTGTCTCCTGCATTTTCTAAGGTTTTTATAGTTTGAGGTTTTATGTTTAGGTGTTTGATTCATTTAGAATTGATTTTTGTGTATGTTGATAGGTAGGGGTCTTGTTTTCATCTTCTGCATGTGGTTAGTCAGTTTTCTGAGCGCCATTTACTGAATAAGTTCTCCTCTCTCCAGTGGTTGTTAGTGGAAGCTTTGTCAAAGATGAAGTGGTTGAAAAATTGAGGTTTTCTTCCGGAATCTCTATCCAGTTCCATTAGTCTATATGTCTGTTCTTGTACCAGTACCAGGTGTTTTGATTATTGTAGCCTTATAATAAAGTTTAAAGTCTGGAAGTATGATACCTACCACTTTGTTTCTTTTGCTGAGGATTGTTTTTGCTATTTGTGGTTGTTTATGATTCCTTATGAATTTCTGTATTGTTGTTTCTAGGTCTGAGAAGAATGATGCTTGTGATTTATTGGGTATTACGTTAAATCTGTAGATTGCCTTGGGTAGGCTGAACATCTTAACAATGTTGATTCTTCCAATCCATGAGCATGGAATATTTTTCCATCAGTTTGTGTCATCTTTGATTTCTTTGAGCATTGTTTTGTAGTTTTTGTTGCAAAGGTCTTTCACTTCTCTGGTTAGGAAGATGCTGAACTTTTTTGGGGGGGGGCTATTGTGAAGGGGATTGTGCTTTTTATTTGGTTCTCTGCCTGTCTGGTGTTGGTGTATAAGAATGCTACTGTCTTTTGCACTTTGATTTTGTACCCTGAAACTTTGCCAAAGTTCTTTATCAGTGCAAGGAAGTTTTTAACAGATTCCTTTGATTGTTCCAGGTAAAGGATTATATGGTCTACAAAGAGGGATCGCCTAACTTCCTCTTTTCCTGTTTGGATACCCCTGATTTCC
>CAUYQG010101581.1:0-27077 GCA_963574415.1 Tarsius wallacei
GCCGGGCTCGGTGGCTCAGCCTGTAATCCCACGCTTTGGGAGGCTGAGGTGAGTGGATTGCCTGAGCCCGCGGGTTCGAGACCCGCCTGGGCAAGCGAGACCTCATCTCTACAATAAATTAAAAAATTAGTAAAAGACCAAATACAGGAGATAGAAAACAAAAATATCATAGAAAAAAACCCAGCAAAATAAAAAAACTGGTTCTTTGAGAGAATAAGCCTGATTGATGGACCCCTAACCAGAATAACCAAGAAAAAGGAGAAAAAGGCCAGGCTCAGTCGCTCAGCCTGTAATCCTAGCACTTTGGGAAGCTGAGGCGAGTGGATTGCCTGAGCCTGCAGGTTTGAGACCATCCCGGGCAACCTGGTGAGACTTCGCCTCTACAATAAAAAAAAAAAAAAAAAAGTTAGTCGGGCATGATAGCGAGTGCCTTTAGATCTGGCTACTTGGAAGACTGAGGCGGGAGGATCACTGGAGCCCAGCAGGTCGACGCTGTAGTGGCCGTGAGTGTGCCACTGCACTCTAGCCTGGGTGACAGAGTGAGACTCCAACTCAAAAAGAAAAAAAAAATGTGGTGGGGGATACCCAAATACACAAAATCAGAAATGCAAAAGATCAAACCACAATGGACCCCGAAGAAATGCAAAAGATTTTCAGAGATTACTATACACAGCTGTATGGAAACAAACTTGATATCCTAAATGAAATGAAGGACTTTCTGATGTCAAACAACCTCCCAAGGTTGAAACAAGAAAACATCGAGACACTAAATAGACCAATAACAACCCAAAAAATTGATTCTGTCATAAGAAAACTACCTACACACACACAAAAAAAGCCCTGGATCAGATGACTTTCCAGCAGGATTCTACAAAACATACAAGGAAGAGCTGATACTAATCCTATTAAACATTTTTAATATTGATAAAATCTACTATATAATGTTTCCTTTCATGGATTATAATTTTGGTGTCAAGTTTAAAAACCTTTTTTTCAACCCTAGACCCAAAGATTTTTTTCCTGTTTTTTGTCTAAAGGTTTACATTGTGTATGTGTGTGTGTAGATCCCCAAGTGTTCTACCACCATTTGTTGAAAAATTGTCTCTATTGACTTGTTTTTGCACCTTTGTTAAAAGTTAGGCATATTTGTGTGGGACTACTTTTGATTTCTTTATTCTGTTTCATTATTTAAGTGCCTGTCCCTCTGCCAATACCACACATTAGGATTACTGGAGATATATAATAATTCTTGAAATCAAGTAAACTGATTCCTGACACTTGATACTTTTTGAAAAATTTTGAAGCATTCTATATCCTTTGACTTTCCATATAAATTTTCAAACAATCTTGTCTATATCTATAAATTTTTACTTGAATTTTGATAGAATTGTGTTAACTCAATGTGTATATCTATTTGGGGAAAATTTTCATCGTTAATATGTAGAGTCCTTCAATATGCAGATATGGTATATCTATCAATTTATTTGGATATTTGATTTCTTTTATCAGTTTCTTGTAGTTTTCAGTATACAAGTCTTGTGCGTGTTTTGTTAAATTTATGGCTAATATTATGTTTTGTGAGTGATTATAAATGATATTGTAGTTAAAATTTTATTTTTCCATGTATTCATTGCTAGTATATAAAAATACAGTTGATTTTTGCATTTTACTTTATATCCTGTGGCCTTGGTAAACTCGTATTTTTATTCTTGGAATATTTTGTGGAAATTCATTGAGAGTTTTTGCATAGACAGTTATACTATTTGCAGATAGGGATATTTTTATTTCTTCCTTTCCAATCTATGTCACTTATTTCTGTTTCTTGCTTTATTGTACTGGTTAGAACTTATAGCACTATGTTGAATTAGAGTAGTAAGGCAAAGGCCTTACTCCTGTCTTTCACCATTAAGTATAATGTTAGCTGTAGATATTTTAAGCTTAACATTAATTATAATGTAGCTGTAGACTCTTTATCAAGTCAAGGAAGTTCCTCTCTTCTATTTCTATTTTTGTTATATTTCTATTTTTGTTAACTATTATTCTATTTCCTATATTTCTATTGAAGTTTGTCAAGTGCTTTTTCTGCATTAATTTACATGATCTCATGATATTCTTCTTTTGCCAGTTACTAAGGTGGTTTATACTGATTGATTATCAATATTATTTGAATTAACATTTATTGAATATTAAACCAGTCTTGTATTCTTGGAGTAATCCCAACTTAGTCATGTGTATAACTCTTTTTGTAATCCTAAATTCTATTTGGTTAGGAATTTTTGTATTGATAATCATGAGTGATATTTGTCTGTAGTTTTTTTTTTTTTTTTTTTGGCAGGAGGAGCATTGTTTTTGTTTGGTATTGGTAACAGTGTAACACCAGTTTTACAAAATGAATCAGAAATTGCCTCCATCTTTTTCTATTTCCTGGAAGAGATTGTATAGTAGTAATGTGAATTCTTCTTTATCCATTTTGTAGAATTCTAGAGTAAAATCATCTGAAGCTAAAGATTTCTTTCTTTGGAAGTTTTGAAATTAAGAATTCAATTTACTTGATAGCTATCGAACTTTAACATTTATTATTTCATATTGGGTAAATTGTGATAGTTTGTATTTTTTAAGGAGTTAACTCATTGTGTCTAAATTGTCAAATTTATATGTATAGAATTCTTTATAGTAGTCTGTTATTATTCTTTTGATGTCTATAAGATTTTAGTGATATCCTGGATTTAGTTCATGGTGTTGGAAATTTGTATCTTTTCTGTTTTTTGTCCGTCTTGTTAGAGGTTTGTCATTTTAAAACAATCTTTCCAAAGAACTAGCTCTTTGGTTCATTGCTTTTCTCAGTCATCTTTTAAATTTAATTACTTTGATTCTCATTCGTTATCATTTCATTCCTTTTGCTTGTTTTTTATTTGTTTTGCTCTTTTCTTTCTACGTTCTTGATATGAGATCTTTGATTATTGATTTGAGACTTTTCCTCGTTTCTAATGTATGCCTTTAATGCTGTATATTTTAAACACTTAGCATTGCTTTTGCTGAATATCAAATTTTGATATATCCTATTTTCATTTTAATTCAGTTCATTATATATTTTTATTTCTCTTGTTACTTCCTCTTTGATCCATAGATTATTTAAAAATATACAGTTTAGTTTGGAGATTTTCTTTTTATCTTTGTTATTGATTTCTAGCTTGATTCCACTGTGATTGTGGAACATATTCTGTACGATTTCAGGTTTTAAACATTTCTCGAGGTTCTTTTTATGGCCCAGGACATAGTATGTCTTGCAATATGGTTCAGGTGCTTGAAGGTAATGTGTATTCTGCTACTGTTTAGTAGTGTGCTCTATAAATGGCTGTTAGATCCTATTGGCTAATGGTCGTTTTGATTTCTGTATTTTTGTTGATGTTTTCTCTGTTTGTTCTGCCAATTGTTGAGAAAGGAGTATTGAAGTCTTCACTTACAATTGTGAATTTATTTTTCCTTTCAGTTTTATCAATTTTGTTTCACATAATCTGTAACTCTGTTGATTAGTGCAAATATATGTAAGATAGCTATGTTTTCTTGGTAGATCGACCCTTTTATCATTATATAACGTCCCTCTCTCTTTCTAGAAATTTTTTTGCTCTCAAGTCTATTTTATGTGACAAAAGATAGCCACTTTTTACTTTTGATTATGCTTGCAGGACATATCTTTTTCATCCTTTTACTTTTAACTTGCCTATACCATTTTATTTGAAGTGAGTTTCTTATAGATAGTATGCAAATGGATATGGGTTTTTTAATTGGTATATTTAGATAATTTATATTTAATGTATTTATTGGTTGATAGGATTTAAGCCTCTCATTTTATTTTTTGCTCTCTTTGAATTTTCTGTTTCTTAGTTTTCTTTTCTCTGCTTTCCTATGGATTATTTGTACTTTTTTTGGTAATTTTATTTTGATTTATTTATTACAGTGCTTTTTAAGTATCTCTTTGACTAGCTCTCTTAGTGTTGCTATCAGCATACATTATATATTCATAACTCGTCACAGTCTACTGATGTAATCATTTAACCAGTTCCAGTGAAGTATAGAAACCTACTTCTCTTTGTCATTTTATTCTCCCTATTTATAATATAAACATTTAAAATATTTCCTCTATTCACTTAGAACCTCATCAGTGTTGATTTTTGACTTTACTATCAAATATAGATGACTCAAGAGAAGAAGGAAAGTCCATTGTATTTACCCATATTTTTGCTTTCTGTGTTTTCCATTTGTATGGAGAATTTCGGTTATCCTTTTTTTTTTTTTTTTTTTAATGTGTGTGTGTGGGTCTGCTGGCAACAAATCCTGTTAGTTTTCTTTAATCTGAGAATATTGTGTCTCTCTTTCATATTTGAAAAATATATTCACTGGACACAAGATTCTGAGTTGATAGTTTTTTTTCTTTTAGCACTTGAAAAATGTGCCATTTTCTTCCCACATGAATTCTGATGAGAAATCCACTGTGATTGGAATTGTTTTTCCCAATAGATAAGGCATTGCTTCTCTCTACTTTTTTAGAACTTTTATGTATCTTGGTGTGAGTATCTTTGGGTGTATCTTGTTTGAGGCTTACTCAGCTTGAAGGTTTATGCCTTCTGCCAAATATGGAAAATTTTCAGTCGTTATCTCTTTGAGTATTTTTTCAGATTTACTCTCTTTCTCTTCCACTTCCTAGACTCCAGTGACATTAATATTAGATCTTTTGATTGCACAGGCCCTAGAGGCCCTATTAATATATTTTTAGTATGTTTCCTCTCTGTTCACCCGAGGGTAGGGCTCCCTGTTATGCTGAGTTGGGTGGGATTTCTGGCTCCCCTCTTGGCTTTCACTTACTCCTCTTAAGCTGAGGAGATAGCAGTGCCTCATTACTGCTTTCTCCATGGTCTCCTCTGATACCATGCATAAGGAGCGGCCTCATTACCAGCAATGGTGAGCATCCTGACTATCCTCTCAATCTCCTCTGACACTGCCTCATTGGGGAAGAGGAAAGGCCCCTAGTTCTTGCTAGGTAGGGAAAGAAGTCCAGGCTCCCATGTAGTTTCCATTGACACTGGGATGAGGTGACTTGTTATCACCCAGCAGAAATAAGCATCCTAGCAACCTACTTACCTTTCTATGATACTACCTTGGTGGAGGCTTTTGGTGCCATGGAAAGGGTGGCAGTCTGGACTCTTTACTCAGCCTTCACTGGGTGGGACCATGGTTTATTCTGTAATGTTTGATTAGAGTAGAGTGGTTATGTTAGAAAGTTTTTCATCTTCCTAGACTGCCCTTATCCTGGCTCTCTGGCTAGAGAGATTCTTGTTGAGGATTTTCTTGTCTATTCCTATTGGTATTTCTCACATGTTGTCTTCTGAAGCACTCAGTCTGGGATATGTGAGGACAAAAAACAAACAAACAAACAAACAAACAAACCAGAGAAATTAGCACTGTGTTGTTTCTTGGGTTGTAAGGACCCAGCTGGTCTGCTTTCTTCTCTTTACCTTTTTTTTTTTTTTAATGTTTAAAGTATATAGGGTTTTAGTTGTGCTTAGTGGAAGACATAGGGTAAAATACATCTACTCTGTGTTTCTGGAAGCAATGTTCCCCTGTGGGAGCTTTAGAAAATCATCTCAGAATTATGGACAGAGACCATATGAATATCCTATTTGGGACCAATTGTCCATTTTGATTTTATTTGTTTATGGGGAGGGCAGTAGCATCATGGCTTGCTACCACCTCAGCAAGGATGGTGGAAGCAGAGCCTTGAAAAAGGAATTTGTATGGGCCGGCATTCTAGACGATGGTTACTGTGTAGACTCTTAAGGTTTTAAAAAAACTATTGCTTTATTCCTAAATTGTGTTCCATTTGTGAGAAAAGATGACAATTATTTAGTTAACAATACCCAGGCAGTTTGAAGACTGTGTATAAATGAGCAAATTAAATATAAAATGAGAAAGTAGAATGACTATTTTTGTTAGAAATTTATGAGACAAATTTTAAATTCTAAATAAATAATAAATAGTAACAACTTTTAATAATAAATGAGGAAGAAATACCACATAACATGAATTTACAAAGATAACTGAAAATTATCAGATTCCATATACGTTACTTAAACATATTAGTTCTAAGATGCAATTTATTAATCATAGCCTACTCAGTCATAAGATGTTCATTACATATTCTTGACAAATTTCAACTGTCATTTTCCTGTCAGAAGTTTGACATTCTCTGCAGTGTTTGCTGTGCTTTTTAACAGTATTTAAAAATCAGTTATATTCCTGCAAACATAATTAGGTTAGAAATTTCTGTCTCTGATAAAAACTCTCTAATTGAACTGGGGGATGTTTTCTGTAACTTCTTTCCAATTCCAGTAGCCCTGACAGTCTCTCTCTCTCTCTCTCTCTTTTTTTCTAGTTTCTTTCAAACAGCTTCTGGAATTTTCCTCATTTGTTACTTATTTATTAAAGGCCTGCCATTATCCAGACAGTGCTCTAGATGCTGGGTTCACATGTGTTTAGAGTAGAATTATGTTTCTCCCTTGCAGAGCTTCCATTCTATTTGGAAAGACAGACCATTAAACTATACAAAAAAAAAAAAAATCTAACATTTGGTCAGGTGATGTGCTTAGAAAAACAGTGTCACAGTGTATGAGGGTAGAAGGTGATGGATGGTGAGGGGTGAGGAGTACTTTAGATAGAGTAGTTAGGAAAAATCTTTCTTAAGAGATAATATGAGAGCTAATGTTTAAATAACAAGGAGGCTCTGATGGGAACTGGAGCAAGAGCTTTCTAGGCAGAGGGAAAAGCAAATGCAAAGACCTGTGGGATTAACCTGGGATGTTTAAGAAACAACAAAAAGTCCAGGGTAGTTAGAGTGGAGGGAGTGAGGGAAAGAGTGGTGAAACAAGAGTTGTAGAAATAGGCGACCAGATTATAGAGAGCTGTGTAGGTCGTGATAAGACATTGGGACTTTAGAAGAGTGGTTTGGTCATTAAGCAGAAAATCTACTGTAGGTAGTAGTAGTAGAAGGAATTCCATTTGGAGGTTGTTGCAATAATCTAGGTTTGGCCTAGTTGGTACTAGAGAAAATGATAAGAAATCATTGGTTTGGGGATATATTAAGAAGGTATACTTCAATAGTACTTACTGATGGCTTAAATGTGGGATGTGCAAGAGAGTGTGTAGTCAAGAGCAACTCTGAAGTTTTTGGCCTGAAAAATTAGAGTAGCTTTGCCATTTAATGCAGTGTGAAAGATTATAGGGAAAATATATTTTTGGCGGTGAGCAAATATTAAATTCTAGTTGTTAAGTTTGAGATGCTTCTTAGATGCTAAAATGAAGATATTGAATAAGCAGTTGGATATTTAAGTCTGGAGTTGAGAGACAAGATTTGGGCTAGATGATAAAATTGAGAATTCTTAATATTTAGATGGTCTTTTAGGCTAAGAATTGGAAAAGATTGTCTAAGGTATGTGTAGAGATGAAAAGGAGAAGATGACAGAGTGCTGAACTCTGGCAGTTCTAAAGTGTAGAGTCAGTAAGAGGAAGAATGCTAGCTAGTGGAAGAAAATGAGGAGGTGCAGCCATTGAGGTAGGAAGAAACCAAGAAAAGCAAAGCATTATAAAATCCAAGAGGCAAACGTCTTCCAAGTCTAACAGAGTGTGGCAAATATTACTGAACGATGAACAAGAAAATTGAGAATTCGCTGTAAGAATTACAAAATAGATCTTGTTGACTGAGGAATTTCAGGGAAGTAGGGGCTGAAGGTCTAATAGGGATTGATTTAGAACAGAATGTGAAAAAGAAGAAATATAGTGAATAGAGATAATTCTTGAGTTTGGGATAATGAGGAGGAGAGAAATCATGTGGTAGCTGGAGGGGAATGTGGGGTTTAGAGGAGCTTTTTTCTGATATAAAGTGTTGCAGTATGCTTATGTGTTGATAGAAATTATCCTACAAGGAGGGAGATGGAAGTGTGGAGGCAGAAGAGATTATTAGCTGCATTAAGTGTGACATGGAATAAGATGGGGATTAAAATCAGAAAGAAAAATAAAATACAACAAAATGAAAGCAGATTAAAATGACATAGAATACAATATTTGCATTTAAACTGTGAAGAGTCTTTCAAAATACATTTTTCACCATCTCTTTCAACATTCACTTTCCAGTTTAACCAAACAAATAACTGGTCATGGGAGATGGATATATTAATACATTGCTTTGCCTGCCCAGCATGTATCTCTCTTTTGTGTTTAGGAGTTTTGGTGGACCTGCTTTGCTGCCCACTGACTCTTGGGGTAAGCACTGGACCCAATCAGGCCAATTGGAAAACCTTACCTCCCTCACCACTGTGTTGGTCTAGGTGTGCTTGTATGCTATCAGAAGACTGAATTAGATAGACTCTTGTGAAATTTTAAATATAAATGCTAAGAGACAGAATTACTCTTTTCCTTTTAGAGAATAATCTGCAAGCTTCAGGCAGGAAAGCAAAGATAAGCAGAGACTGTTGGTGGAGAGACAGAGAATGGGAGCAGCATTGTTCAAGCTTCTAGATTTATCTATGCCTAAAGTGTATCCTCCCTTAAACTTTTAGTTATCTCAGTCAGATATTTCCTCTTCTTGCTTAAGTTAGTTTGATTTGGGTTTCTATTAGTTACACCTGAAATGGTCCTAACAATACCTTACATTACAGCACACAGTTAAAATTATATATTTAAAGTAATGCCAATGTTATTGTGACAAGAATGCTGATCAAGAAAGAAACAACGTTTTTATTGTTGGATACAATTTCTATTTTTGCTTGGAGTGAGTGTGGATATTCTATGAAGGGAAGTTAGTAAAGTATGTTGACTATCTTTTTCCCTGAGTTTCTTCCCTTAAGTTGTTATGTCTGTCCACCTCTAATAGAGAAACCATACTCTCATGCTGGCTGCCAGCATGTGCTCAGATTTAGGTCATACTGCTGAGATATATGTAAAGTAATTGAGTCTGCAGGACTACAGCAGCAGGCCATGTCTGCTTAGTGGGTGTACCCCACATTCTTCCTATGAGCCTACCATGGTTTTCTCATGAAAATAAAGAAAAATCTCCTGCTGACGGAGACAGGAAACTCTTTATCACTAACATTTGAATACAGTATTTGGATAGACACACTGACAATAATGTTAAAATATGGAAGAAAGTCATCATTCATTAGGAATTGCTTATCTTTGTTCATGTGATGCGTAAAGGCGTGCATCGGTACCAACTTTCCTTCTGCCTTCTCAGCAATAGAAGATTATCCAGTTAACTTGGATCTGAGTGATGGCACCTACATTTTCCTAGGAGAAAAAATGGTCACAGGGTGCATTTTCTGACTCATTCTCCATCTACAAAATCATGAGGACTCCAACTCTTTCTATTTGAAGTCCTGGAGTTAGGGAGTACCTTACATATGTGAGGGGTTGTGGCTGTGGTGATTGTCCCTGCCTCTCCTATGCTGTGGTGGGGACCTTCTCTCCTGCTGTGATGCAGAAGGGAGGCTTGGGGTCTAGGTTGCTCCCACCCTTTTCTACATCTGACATTAACAAGATGCTCCCCTCAACTTATGTTTTGCCTTAAAGCAGAGCTGTCATTCTCCTTATTTTCTAACTTATACGCTAATGATATTCTTTTATGCCTGTTCTGTACTGCAGTCTTCTCTTCATAAAAATCAATCTGTGCAGCTAGCTGGTAGGGCAGTTTGAGTAGCATGTACTATTTATATATTCATGTTAATCCCTTTCCTTAGTAAGCAACTAGTCTCATGAGGATACAATGAGAAGACAACCATTTGCAAACCACTATGTGAAGCCTCACCAGACATCAAATCTACTAGCAGCCTGATATCGACCTTTCTAGACCTGTGAGAAATAAATTTTTTGCTTGTTTATTTGTTTAAGCCGCCAGTCTATGGTAATTGTTATAGCCACCCAGGCTGGCTAAGTTAATACTTTTAAGTTCTAAAATTTCCATTTTGTTCTTTTTTATACCTTTGATTTATTTGCTGTTTCAAGAGTGTTTATAATTGCTTGCTGGAACATTTTTAATAATATCTGCTTTAAAGTCTTTGTCAGATAATTCTAACCTACATTTTATCTCGTTATTGTTGTCTGTAAGTTGTCTTTTCCAATGTGAATGGAGAATTTTCTGGTTTTTTGTTTGCCAAATAATTTTGGATTAGAGATGACACGTTTTAAATATTTTATTGCAAGATTCTGGGTCTTGTTTAAATCCTATGGTGTGTATTGATAGTTTTGTTTCAGCAGTCTGACTAGAATCAGGCTGCAAGTTTAAAACTTCCTTTAGTGAGCAATGGTTTCAATGTCACTCAGTTGTCAAAGCCTTGTAATATGATTTGGATATACTCCATCACCTTGTGGCCAGTGTGGGACCTGAGTGGAGGTCTGTCTTTGAGTTCAATACTCTCTCTAATTTTATTAAATTTTATTGTAGTAAAAACAATTAACATGAGGTATACACTATTTTTTTTTTTTTTGAGTGGTGTCTCATTCCATCGCCCAGGCTGCAGTGCAGTGGCACGCTCACAGTCACCCCCGCGTCAACCTGCTGGGCTCCAGCGATTCTTTGCCTCAGCCTTCCAAGTAGTCGAACTGCAGGCGTACACTACCACACCCAGCTAATTTTTAAAAAATATATTGTAGAGACGAGGTCTCACCAAGTTGCCTAGGTTGGTCTCAAACCCCTGGGCTCAGGCAATCCTCTTGCCTCAGCCTCCCAAAGTGCTGGGAATACTGGCTTGAGCTACCGTGCCTGGCCAAGATATACACTCTTAACAGATTTTTAAGTGTGCAATACATGGTCGTTGACCATAGGAACAATGTTGTACAGCAGATCTCTAGAGCTTATTCATCTTGCTTAGTTGAAACTTTATGCACCTGGATTAGTAACTCCCCACTTTTTCCTCCCTCCAGTCCCTGACAACCACCATTCCACTCTCATGATTCTATGACTTTGGCTATTTTAGATACCTTATATAAGTGGAGTAATGCAATATTTGTCTTTTTGTGACTGGCCTATTTCACTTAAGCATAATGTCCTGAAGGTTTAGCCATGTTGTCACATACTGAAAAATTTTCTTCTTTTCTTTTTTAAGGTTGAATGGTATTTCACTTGCTCTGTCTGTCAATGGACATTTAGGTTGTTTCTACATCTGGGCTATTATGAATAATGCTGCAATGAATATGGGAGTGCTGATACCACTTTAAGATCCTGATTTCAATTTTTTTGAATAAATACCCAGAGGTGGGATTGCTGGCTCATATAGTAGTTCTATTTTTAAATTTTTGAGGAACCTTCATACTAGTTTCTATAGAGGCTGAACCATTTTACATTCCCTCCAATAATGTGCAAGAGTTTCAATTTATTCACATCATTGCCAGTGCTTGTCTTTTTTTTTTTTTTTTTTTTTGATAATAACTTCTCTGATAGGTGTTAGGTGATATCTTATTGTGATTTTGACTTGCATTTCCCTGATGATTAGTGATGTTGAACATTATTTCATATATCTTTTTGTAATTTGTATGTCTTCTTTAGAGAAATGTACATTCAAGTCTGTAGCCCATTTTAAAATTGACTTATATGTCTTTTTTGCTATTGAGTTGTAAGAGTCTCTTATATGCTTTGGATATTAAACCCTTGTCAAATATATGGGTTGCAAATGCATTTTCCCCATTCTGTGGATTGCCTTTTTAGCCTGTTGATTGTTTTCTTTGCTGGGCAGAAGCTTTTTAACTTGATGTAGTCCCACTCGTTTAAGTTGCCTGTGCTTTTGGTGTCGTATCCAATAAATTATTGCCAAAACCAGTGTCATGAAGCTTTCCCCCTATATTTCCTTGTAGGAATTTTACATCTTCAGGTCTTACATTTAAGTCTTCAATTCATTTTGAGTTGATTTTTGTGTATTGGGTAGAACAGTTTAGTTCTATCTCTTATATACTGATTAAGATCTTATCCATATGTGTATATTTCCTGAGTGAAGCCAGGAGTTAACAAAAAACTTCTTGCAGTCTCTCCAGTACCTTCCAGCTTCCTAGGATCCCCTTTTCAGTTTTTTGGTCAGATATATGGGGCTTTAGTTATCTTGCTCTGCTCTGAGTTTCTCAGCTGTACTCAAATGTGGAGCCAAGTGGTGGAAATTCTGTCTGGAGGGAAGAAAAATGGTAAACTCACCACTGTTTTGGTGGTACTTTGCGATCTTTGTCCCTAATTCATCTGCCTTTATTTACTTCAGTAGCTTTAGTATGCATTCTATCCAGGTTTTACACTTGAATTCAGTGAGACAGTGAGGAGTGTGTTTACTTCATCTTGCCCAGATTTGAAAACTTTGTCCTAGAATTTAGATCATAGCTTGACAATTTTTTTCCTAAAGGGCAGGATAGTAAATATTTTAGGCCTGTGCTACAACTATTCAACTCTGCTGTTGCAGAATGAAAGCAGTCATAAACAATATATAAATGAGTGGGTATGACTGTGTTCCAATAAACATTTATTTTTAAAATCAGGTGACTGGCCTACAGACCATAGTTTGCCATCCTGTGTTTTAGATAATGAGTAAAGGATATTGAGCAGGATTATGGAATAATGACAGGAAATGTAGAACGTTTTTTCTATTTTCCTCACTGTGGAAATCTGGCATGGTTTTGAGAACTCTCAAATGGATGGTGAAAACTCTCAAAAGTAGCCAGTTATTTTATTCTGTTTCAGTTAAACACTGTGATGGTCCTACCTGTTGCAATACATTCTACTACGCATATAAATGCTAAGGGCTTACTTCCTGAATTATAAGCTAGCTATGATTTTAAACTCTTCATGCCAATCATTACTCTCCTTTTGTTATTTATAGCTGCTTCTTCTGGTTTCTGGTCAGAATCTCACTCTGTTGCTCAGACTGGAGTGCAGTGGCATGATCAGGGCTCACTGCTGCTTTGACCTCCTAGGCTCAGATGATCCTTCCATCTCACCTCCCAAGTGACTGGGACTACAGGTCCGTGCCACCATGCCTGGCTAATTTTTGTTTTTAATTTTTTGTGGAGGCAGGGTCTCACCGTGTTGTCCAGGCTGGTCTTGAACTCCTGGGTGCAAACAGTCCTCCTGCCTCGGCCTACCAAAGTGCTGAGATTGCACGTGTGAGCCACTGTACCCAGCACAGCTACTTCTTAACTACGATTTAGTTACCTATGTCTTTTCTCAATGTTGATTTTTGACAAGCTTAGGGTGGGACAGCTAATTGACTCATTATCTAAGCTGAATCCATAAGCACACTTGAAGGTGGTGCTGTCTCTTCAGGTGTCAGGCGAGAAGATGACAAGCAGGAATAATGCTTTAATAATAGAAAGCTGACATTTCTAACCAATTCATGTGGGCATATGAACATAATATTTTCAATTTGCCATAGAAAAGGTTGCTTATATTGGTCCTGGCTAAACACATTTTCTTTCACATTTTCCCCAGGTCACACAATTAATTAGAAATACTTCTTGACCAAAGAAATTGCCAGTGTGCAAGTATGGAAAAAAGTATGTGGTGAGGTCTATTTGGATGGTTACCTCTCAGGCTTAGATGTTATCCCAATGACTTAGATATTATAAGAAAGGAAGTTTTTCCCCATGGAAACACACAACAGCTTTCTAAGATCCCAAGACCAAAGAGATGTGTTGTCTTTATTTCTAGAGGAGATTTGTAAGGAGAGTGCTGCAGTTTTTGATTTTATTTTCCACGTTGAAGTCTGGTCACTCTTGAACAAAGCAGGCATCCCTAGATGCTCTGTGACTTCTATCTACCGAAGCCTTCGCATCTGGAGGGAGCTGATATGAGGTTATTTTCTGGAATTCTCATTGATTTGTCCAATAAACTTATCCCTCAGCCCTGCTTTCAGCAATGGACTTTGCCATAATCTTTTCTGTGAGGAGCTCATAATGAGGAAAGAATGAAGAAAAGAAGGAAAAAAGGGAGGAGGAGGGAAGAGCAGGAGAAAGAAAATTAGAAACCAATATTTTATATAAGAACTTAATACTTATATATAATTTCATCATTATAGCCACTCAGTAGAATATGTAGGATTTAATTTGTATGAAAGCCCAGTGATCCTTATGATAGAGCCTGGCCCACTAATATAGTAGAGCTTGAATTCTGTGACCAGATTAACAAGATTTGAATCCTGGCCCCCCTAGTTACTACCTGTGTTATTTTGGACAAGTTGCCTGACTTCTTTGTGCCTCAGTTTCCTTATTTGGAAAATAGACATGATAATGATGTCTATCTCAAAAGGGTGTTGTAAGGGGTGAATTAGTCCAAGTAAAATACTAGGCACAGTGCCTGACATGTAGTAGATGCTACATAAGTTTTAGCTACTTAAACAAATTTATTATCATATGATACTCATGGGCAGCTTCAGAGCTGCTTTGACCAAGGAGAAGGAAAGCCCTGGATGGGGAAATTGCTTGTTGTAAGGCAGATGGAGTTAGGATATACAAATTTGGTTTGGGCTGGGCTCAGTGGTTCATCCTGTAATCCCAGCACTTCGGGAGGTCAAGGCAAGTGGATTGTCTGAGCCCATGGGTTCGAGACCAGTCCAGGCAACTTGGCGAGACCTTGTCTCTACAATCAATTAAAAAATTAGTTGAGAGTGGTAGTGCATTCCTGTAGTTCTGGCTACTTGGAAGACTGAGGCGGAAGGATCGCTGGAGCCCAGCAGGTCAAGGCTGCCGTGGCCAGGAGCGTGCCATTGCCCTCCAGCCTGGGCAATGGAGTGAGACTCTGACAAAAGAGAAACAAAACAAAACAAAACAAAAACATTTGGTGAGAATTTGAAGGGAAAAATATAGAACATGATATAGGATCTCTTGAATTATATTCCAGATAAATTCCTGCCAGAGAAATCATACCAGGTTTCTGGGATGGGGTTATACTGGGGCTCGAAGGGACCATATTAATGAGCTGTATATTACCTTAGGGTGATATTGGCACCCAGGAGCACAAGGATGCTCTATGCTGAGGCTTAACAATGGACTTCAACCCAAATAGGGGGCTCTATTTTCCCCTTCAGTGTAGCCACAGGTAAGAGAGGAAGGTGAGAAGTGACAACCATGGTATGCTTTGATAAGAAAAAATACTTGATCTTTGTCTCCACAAAGCTCCAAAACCCTTGAAATTTTGAGGTAGGGTAATGGGAGTATTTTTTGTTATTCCTAATAAGCCCTTTTCAGCTTTACCTGATTCTGTGCTAATTAGATACTCTTTGTGAGCCCCTAGATAGTTTCAGTATGGGGCTGGTCACCAGAAAGACCAAGCCTTGCTTAGAAGTTTGGAATTTTCAGTTCCATCCTCTAACCTCCAGGAATGGGAGAGGAGCTGGATATTGAGTTCAAGCAACAATGGCCAATGTTTTAGTCAGTTATGCCTATGGAATTAAACTTCTATAAAAACCTCTAAATGATGAGGTTTGGGGAGATTTCAGATAGGTGAATACATTTAAGTTCCAGGCATACCTGGAAGGGACTTGGAAGCTTTGTACCCACCCCACATATCTTGCCCTATGTGTTTTCCATTTGGTTGTTCCTGAATTGTCCTTTATAATAAAGGGGTAATAGTAAGCACTTACCTGAGTTCTATGAGGCATTTCAGCAACGTATTGAACCTGAGGGAGGGGAGTTGTGGGAAGCCTCAAATTTGTAGTTGGCTGAGCAGAAATAGAAGTAGCCTGGAATATGAATAGCAGTCTTACGTGATTGTGCCTTTAACCTGTGGCGACGGCATTAACTCCAAGATTTGGTGTCAGAACTGAATTGAATTGTTGGATACCCAGCTGGTGTGAAAGAATTAGAGAATTGTTTGATGTGAGGAACATTCCCACACATTTGGCATCAGAAAGAACCTTTCACATGGCTGAATGAGAACTATTCACAGTAAAGAGAGTTGCCATATCTGTGTTCAAGAGAGTGATCATCTTTGGCCAGGACATGGGTCACCTAGGAGCTTCACAGAGAGGTGGGATTTCTTGAAAGAAGTGCTAAGATATTATAATATAGATGTTATAAAAAAGAAAATCACTGTTATTTGACATCTATGTAAGAAAAGTCTAAGGATTCTTGAACTGAGTCAAAAGTGACTTCTGGGCTGAATTTTCCATGATTATGTTGATTATTCATTTTTTAATTCACTCACTCAATAAAAATATATTGATTTTCTGTTATGTGCTAAGCATTTGAAATATAGCAGTGAAAGACAAAGTCCTAGCCTTTAGATAGCTTATTATGTAGCAAAAGAGAAGAGTGACACTGAAGCAATCATTAAGTAAATGAAGAGGTGATGAGAGCTAAGGGCTACTTTTTATTTTTAATTTGCTATGCCAAAAGCTCTTATGAATATGTAAGAGGGAGATTAAATTTTAGAATTAAAAAAAAATTTCTGGAATTACTTAACTACCCTGCACTTTGTAATATTCTTTCCTTCAAGAAAGTTTAACATTCTTTCACTAATATAACTCATACAAAGGAGACAGAAGAGGAAAGAAGGAGGGGCATTTAAAATTCTTGTTGGAGATACCTGAATACCTGATGCTCTGAGATAGGCCATAATTCAACAATTCCTCATGGAGTATATTGTGGTGGTGACGTTCCTACTTAAGATGCTCCAGTTTTAGTGTTAGAACTGTCATCCGCCTCAATAAAATGAGATGATAAAGAGTAGTGATGCATAATCTACTTTAAGATATAAAGTATATTAGGACAGATTATTAATTTTGATTTTCTGAAAAGAGTACAAAGCATTATCTGTTTTAGGAGTTGGTCATTCTTCAGAATCCAGTTCTATAGTGTAACTGTTCCTAAATTTCATTCCAAGGATTGCTGGTTTTCACCTACCTTTTCATAATTTCTGTGAACTATTTCCTATTAGTAAGTATTTACTTCATTATTATCTTTCAAATTTGACTAGGAAACAACAAACATAAGTAACTGTGGCATACTGCTTCCAGAAGGTTGGTATGGCCTACTGATTCTAACAATATGATTTCTGTAGTATTTTAGCAATTTAGCTCCCTTGGAACAGAAAAGAGAGGCTCTCTCCAAATCAGAGAAGAAAGGCTCTCATTATTTATGTAGACAGATTTGATTATTTGGTAAATCTTTAATTTTTAAAATTAGAAAAAAACCCCACCTTATTGTACATCTCCGTGGAGACATTTCTAGAGATGGAACTCCCATTTTAACTGAAGCTTTTGTTAAAATCAGAGGGTCAGGACTGTAATTGCTCAGCTAAATTTTTGGTTTGATGATGCAGCATATGATTAGGTCAGGCTCTTATGTCTGAGCCTATTGAAGACTTTACATATCATATCTTCACTTAATGAAATTGGTTTCTCTTCTCTTTGAATATAATCTTCAAGCTGCAGAATTGCAGCAATGTCTGGCTGATTTTCAAGAAAAAGCCCAGGGAATTGCGAGTTATAGAGTTATACGTCTTGCACAAAAGTTTAACAACATGGCCCCATGTAGTCTTTGAATTAAACAAATCAGAAATTAAGGAAAATGAGGATAAATTAAACAGCAAATATTACAATTCTATTGCAATCAGCATGTATGTAGGTAGGGGTTGTACAGTCATTTGCCTAGTACTTCTATGGCCCAGATAAACCTACTTTTAGTTATCTCCTATAGCTTTCTAAAGTCCTATTACTGTACATCAGGAGTAACGAGGCTTTATTTTTTAAAAATCGTGTTTATGCATATTAAATAGAATAATGAAATCTCTGCAAATAATTCAGGCAGTGGTACTGTCAATCAATACAGTTTTGTCAAGAAGAACTAATTGTCCTGTGCGGTGGTGCAGCAGGCTGAGTGGGAAGTTGTACATTTACATGATCTGTAGCCAAATTTTTGTGTCTGCCTGGATTTGTGGCTTTTAGCCTTATTGAAAGTTTGCACTGTTCTATGACACTAGTTGCATTTGTGTCTACTGATTGAGAATATACATAATGAAAAAAATTGCTATGAATGTCAGCTAATAAATGCAGAAATAAAGAAACATTAGATATTTACTAACTTGTAACCCCCAGTATTATAACATCAATACACGTCAAAACTAATAGACAAAGGCTGTAGGGGAACAGGAAATTCACATGGTCTTGAAGTATCACCCCATGGATTACTATTTACAAAGGGAAAAACAAATAGATATTTGAAATGAAGAAATCTGCCCATATCATCTTAACCAAGTGACCAACTTAGCATCCCGAATAGTGGGACAACTGGCTTTATGTGCCTTCTGATTAAATGCAGTAAGAAATACAGACTATCACCTGTGATATATTCTTGCAAAAAGAAGTTTAAGCTGAATCTAGTAATGTAGCATCAATCAGACAAATTCATTAAGTGGGATTTGCTAAAAAAAAAAATCATTGGTTTGGCCTCTTCCAAAGAATTAATGACATAAAAAATGAAAATAGGTGAGAAGACTATCCTATATTAAAAGAGACTAAAGGAAAACAACCAAAGACTTCTTTGAATCTTGTTTACAGCTTAGGTCAGAAAAAAACCCTTCAAACGTTTGAAGATATTTTTAAGACAATGGGTGAAATTTAATTATGGCCAGTTTATTTCTCTGTCTCTCTATAATTGTCAATTTAGTGTTAATTTTAATAGGTATGAGGGTCATATTGTATAGGAAAATGTCCTTAATTTTAATCTTAGCAGATGATGCTAAAGTATTAAGGGGTAAAGAGACATGAGATCTGCAATTTACTTACACAGGGATCAGGAAATTTAGCGAGCATTGCAAGTGAATGTGCACGAGAGTGAGCAAGGGAGAAAGAGAACGTCCTGCCAATAATGTTAAAAATTGGTGAATCGATATGGGAGTCCTGTGGGTGTTCATATGCTATTCTTCCATCTCCTCTGTACCTTCAAAAATGTATAAAATAAAAGTTGGGAGAAAAATCTGCTTATTGAATCTAAATGTACACAAAAATCCTGGCATGAGAAAAAAATCAAGTATGATGTTTTAAAATTAATTACAACTATATTACTAAGTCTGAGCATTCTTTCATGTGTCTGTTGGCTGCTCATATTTCTTCTTTTGAGAAATATCTATTCATGTCTTTTGCTCACTTTTTAATGAGGCTGTTTTTTGTTTTTTGTTTTCCTTTTGGCACATTTGAGTTCCTTGTAGATCCTGGATGTTAGGTCTTTGTCAGATATACAGTTGGCAAATATTTTTTCCCATTCTGTGGGCTGTCTCTCTGCTCTCTTGATGGTTTCTTTTGCTTTGCAGAAGGTTTTCAGTTTGATGAGGTCCCACTTGTCTGTCTTATCTCTTATGGCATAGGCTTTTGGGGTTTGGTTAGAAACTGGTTGCCTATTCCGATTTCTGAAAGGATGTCTCCTGAATTTTCTAAGATTCTTAAAGTTTGAGGTTTTAGGTTTAGGTCTTTGATCCATTTGGAGTTTATTTTTGTGTAAGGTGATAGGTAGAGGTCCTGTTTCAATCTTCTGCATAGTCAGCTTCACTAATCATCAGAGAAATACAAATCAAAACCACAGTGAGATACTACCGGCCATCATTAATAAAACAAAGAACAACAGATGCTGGTGAGGATGTAGAGAAAAGGGAATGCTTCTACCTTGTTGGTAGGAATGCAGACTAGTTCAACCACTGTGGAAAACAGTGTGGCGATTTCTAAAAGAACTAGAAATTGACTTTCTATATGACCCAGCAACCCCCCTGTTGGGAATATACCCAGAATAACTTAAATCACTTTACAAAAACGATACCTGCACATGCATGCTTATTTCAACACTATTTGTAATAGCAAAAACATGAAACCAACTGTACTGCCCATTGAAACTGGACTGGATTAAAAAAATGTGGCACATATACACAATGGAATATTACGCAGCCATAAAGAACAAAATTATGGACTTTGCAGCAACTTGGATGGATTTAGAGTCTATAATACTCAGTGATCTATCACAGAAACAAGGACTGAGTTCCATATGTTCTCACTCATAAACGGACCCTGAACATTTACCATAATGCTATAAGAAAGGGATTGGCAGTAACCGGAAACTGCCAGGGGAGGTGGGGGTAGAGGGCACATCAATAAGGGTACCTGATCTCAAACAAGGCAAAGTGGGGACAAAAGGGAGGCACAAACTTTACCTGTAGGATGACCACTTGTATATCTAATCCTGAATTGTACCCCACATCTTTAAAAATAAAAAATTAATTTCAATTGTATTAAATATAGAAACACCTTATATCCATATCTAAACAGTTTATGTGAATGACATATCATTTCAGTCTTACTCACATATAGATTCCTAGAGCTCTTGAAATAACTAAATCTATTCATGCCCTACTCTCTTGGGGATCTGCTGTCTAGGGAAGGAAGTCTGATCTACAGAAGATTGCTTCCTTTGTAATCAGAGTTAGTCTCATAGATCTCTGTGCCCAGGGTAAAGCTACTCTTTATTTAAAAAACAAAAATTACACTCTGTGCAGCTGCTTTGGAAGACAATGTTTATTCCTGGGCTTTAACGATGATTGTGTCTACCTTGCTGGAATGGCTGCTCCACCTCTAACTTCTGTCCTATAAACATTTCCAGTTCTGTGGAAGAAAACACCACATTCTCTTTAGTGCCATCACAAATCAAAACTAGTTTGATTTATTTATCTTTACATGAATATTCTGTTTGCTCTCAGTTGAACAAATTTGTGAATCTCTTACTCTGTTTCATTACTATGTCCCAGGTCCCCACTCTGTGTACTATTCTGTTCTAAGCATGCTACAACTGTAAATATAGTTGCTATTTCAATAAAATGGTGACTTTAAAAAGAGGGGTTCAAATTAAGTATTTGCACAAATTCAGCGTAACAAGCAAAAGGCCTGAAATATAAAGTGCTTAAAGTATATTTTCCTTTTTTAAAACAAAATCTTTCTTGTAAAACAAAATAGATATAGAATTGCATACACTGAATATATGACATGAATTATTATAATGCAAATTCTTTTTTAACTATCACCCAGGTGAAGAAATAGAACTTCATCGGTCACTTTAACAGACCCCTGCAACTTTATATTGCAATTCTCCATGCCATTTACACCCTCCTGCATTTCCTCTAAAAGTAATCACTATCCTGACTTTTAAAGTAATAATTTTTCTTTTGCCTTTCTTTGTTGTTTTTATCACCAAAGTGTGCAACCTTGAATACCCAGGTTTCCTCTCTCCCTTCCTTCTTTTCTTTATATATATAGTGCCTGGATAGTGTAGTGTAGTGTGGAATAGTTCCCTTGTACAAGTCTCTTTCATGCACAGATTTTCCTTCTATCCCCTCTTTCTTCCTTCAATTTAATTGTTGAAGAAACCCAGATCTTTGATCTAGAGTTTCCCTCAATCTGGATTGTGTTACGCATCCCTAGCATGTGGCTTAGCATGTCCTCTGTCCCTTTTGTTTCCTGTCTGTTGATATCTGGATATAAAAGCTTAATCAAATATGAATTTTTTGGCAAGACTTCTTCATGGGTGATGTGTGTCTTTGCTAATTTTAGTAGCCATTGCCAGTGAATGCTTATAGCCAGCAATTCATTATGTTTGTAAAGTGATGGTAGTCTATCATTTTATCTCCATCTGTCAGTTAAAACCTTCCAGAAGACATTTAGGCTAATCTGCTATTTGGTAATTCTTAGGTGTAGCTAGAAAAGAAAAAGACAGTTAACCTAACCCTGAATTGTACCCATCTTAAAAAAAAAGAAAGTAAAAACAAAAAAAGAAAAGACAGGATAAATCTACTTTATTCTTTTCTAATGTGTGTCAGTTTTCAAAGTAATGAGTTGGTTCACTATTATCTCACAACACTGATCAATTAGGCCACCCCTTTTAATAAATATTATTATGAACTTATGGATTTAAACATATTCTTATAGTTATAATCCTTATTAAAACTCAATTTGACCCTCTTTAGCTGTAGAAATCTCCTTAAACTGTCTCCTGGGTCCTTTGCAAAAGCCCCCAGCAGTCTTTGATAGCTTCCTTGCCCTCTGGTAAGAGATATTCTGGCTCATCTTGTACAATTATGTCTGCAATGGCTAATTGTTCCTGTAATCGGCCATTTGTCAAGGATCACTGATGTCATTTATTGGAAAATGCTTTCTGAAAACTGTCATCGAAGTGCTGCTGGTGCTTACTGCTACTGAGCTGGTCACTGCTTCTAGACTGTCTCATTATTTTTAGGCCTTTGGAAAAACTTTGGATAAAGTTAGGGAAAAAATGTTACCCTAATAAAAATCTGCATCAATATTTTATGGGAGAAATGATACTGAAAAGTCAAATTCATGACTACAAGTTTCTATCTTACATATGAACCTTCTTTTTCCACATCAGGAATTCTGACTTTGAAATGCCTGGGGATGATGGAATTAAAATATCACATAATGATTCGTTTGTTTTATTCCATGTTATTTACATAACAGGCTCAGAATTACATACTAACACTACCACCAACACAGTTAGCTTTTCTCTGTGCACATGCTCTCTTTATTCTTCCCCATTAAAAAGAAAAAGAGTTGCACAATCTCCTTTATTGTCACAGCATATAGCTGTGCAATCTATATTATCACACTTTTATTCATCACTGAGTTCAGTTTTATGTTTATATTTAATGCTCATCACCCATCCTTATGTCAGTGTTTCTCTAGTTATTTTGGTTATCTGAATTTTGTTCTCTAGAAGATTCTGCAAAAAAATTATGAAAAAATGTTCTCTGAGTTCTTGCATGTTGATATTTGTTTGATGCTGTCATTATATTTGCAAGTCAGTTTCACTAGATATAAAAAAACTTGTCTTGCATTTATGTTCTTCGATATCATAAATGTTGCTTTATTTTCCTTTGTCATAAAGCATTGCTGTTGAAAAGTCTCATAATAATCTGTTTTCTTTCCTTTAAAAATGATGCAGCTTTTTTGCTTTGATACCCAAAGTTCATTTTCTTAATTAAATTCTAATTTTACTAGTATATTTCTTGGTAATTTCTAGTTCTAATTTTTCAGGTACATCATATTTCAGTATTTGATTTTGAGGTGTAGTTTCAATGTTTTAATTAAAGAAAAATTTATTAAATCATATTTTTTTGTATTTGTTCTGTTCTCTCCATTTGATTTTTTTCCATGGGCATTCATATTTTTATATTTTGAGTCTTCTCTAGCTACTTTCAATATTTATTACTTTCTCTCAAATCCTTTTTACCTGTTTTTTGACTTTTTAAAAACAGACTTTATTTTTTTGAACAGTTTTAGGTTCACAATTAAGCAAAAAGTATAGTTTCCCTATACCTTCTGCCCTCTCCTTCACAGATATCCCCCACCACCCATAGATGTCCCAGCCAGAGTGGTGCATTTGTTACCAGTGTGCAACCTACACAGACACAGCACAAAAGTCTATCATTTACATTATGGTTCATTCTTGATGTTGTACAATCTGTGGGTTTGGACAAATGTGTAATGACATATATCCACCATTAGAATATCATACAAAATAGTTTCACTGCCCTTAAAATCCTGTGTTCTTTGCCTTTTCATCCCTCCCTGTGGAACCCCTGGCAACCACTCATCTTTTTACTGTCTTTTCCAAAATGTCATGTAGTTGGAATCATATAATATGAAGAAGACCCCCCAAAAACTCAGAATTATATATATATACATATATATATATATATATGTATATATATATAGTCTTACATGTTTAAATGTCAGTCATCTTCAAAGTACTCTCCATTTTTGGTGCAATACACCTATCCAGATACTTTTTTCACTGCTCAAAACAGTTTTTGAACTTGTCAATTTTGATGCCTTTTAGTACTTCTGCCGTTTTTTGTTTCATCTGTTTCACATTGGCAAAATGTATCCCTTTGAGAAATTTTTCATCTGGAAAAACAAACAAGCAAAAAAGTCACTTGGGGTGAGATCCTGTAAATGGAGACTTTGGGGCATGGGGTCATGCTATTTTTGGTCAAAAACTTCTGAACACTCAGCATGGTGTGGGCAGGTGTGCTTGTAAATCACCCACATGAAATGGGCAAACTCATTGAAAGAATCTAAAAAAAAAAAAAAAAAAAAAAATTCACTGAAGCCAAGCACAGCCTTTCACAACAGCATTAGCTGGTGTACTGATGCTGATGTGTTCCTAGAACACTTACCTGTATGGGAGGGAGAAACCTGTATTACAGGGGACCTGCCCTCAAAATATAATCCTGGGTTTTTGGAGGTCCCCCCTTGTATATAGTCTTTTCAGATTGGATTCTTTCACTCAGTGATACACATTTAAGTCTCCTCTATGTCTTTTGATGACTTTATAGCTCATTTCTTTTTAGTGCTGAATAATATTTATTCCATTGCCTGGATGTACCACAATTTATTTACCCATTCACCTACTGAAGGACATCTTGGTTGCTTTCAAGTTTTGGCAAATATGAATACGCCTATTATAAACATCTATATGCTGATGAATACTAAGGATTGCTGGATTATATGGTGAGGATGCTTGTAAGAAACTGACAAGTTATCTTCCAAAGTGACTTGCCATTTTGTATTTCTACCAGCAGCAGTTGGGGATTCCTATGGCTTTGTGTTTTCACCATCATTTGGTGGTGTCAGTGTTTTGGATTTTTAACACTCTGGTAGGTGTGTAGTGTGTCATTATTGTTTTAAAACTTCATATCTTTGTGAGAGCTTGCTTGGAGGTTTCAGCAGGGGAGCACAGCTACTTGCAAACCCTTGGCCTAAGAATGGTCCTCCTTTATTGGAAAAGGTCATCCTCTTTAACTGAACATGCACCTTTGAAAGGAACACACATGGTACTGTGAGGGTCAGAAGGGAACACCTGCTTAGCCAGTAGGATCAGCTGAATCAACCCTGGCAATCGACACATCCCCTTATACCTTTTTTTATTTTTTATTTTAAAGATGTGGGGTCCAATTCGGGGTTAGGTATGCAAACGTTGATTATGCAGGTACCCTTGTTGATGAGGTGTGCCCCTCCCTCCCCTAGCAGTTTCACTCAACTTCCAATCCCCTCCCCCCCAACCTGGCAGTTTCCCACTACTGCCAATCCTTTTTCTTATAGTATTATGATAATTGTTCAAGGTTTGCTTATGAGTGAGAACATATGGTACTCTGTTTTTTGTTTCTGTGATAGATCACTGAGTATGATCAACTCTAAATCCATTCAAGTTGCTGTGAAGTCCATATTTTGTCCTTCTTTATGGCTGCATAATATTCCGCTTTGTATATGTACCACGTTTTTGAAAAATCCAGTCCAGGTTTGATGGGCAGCATGGTTGGTTCCTTGTTTTTGCTATTGTGAATAGAGCTGCAACAAACATACATGTGCAGGTATCTTTTTTGTAGAATGATTTGAGTTCCTCCAGGTATAGTCCCAATAGGGGAATTTCTGGGTTATATGGATGATCAATTTCTACCTCTTTCAGACATTGCCACACTGTCTTCCAAAGTAGTTGTACTAGTTTGCATTCCTGCCAGCAATGTAGAAGCGTTCCTTTTTCTCCACATCTTCGCCAGCTTCTGTTGTTTGTTTGTTTTTATTAATGATGACCATTCTTACTGACGCTAGGTAGTATCTAAATGTAGTTTTGATTTGCATTTCTCAGATTATTAGTGAGGCTGAGCACTTTTTCATGTGTCTGTTGGCTGTCCATATATCTTCTTTTGAGAAGTGTCTATTCATGTCTTTTGCCCACTTTTTAATGGGACTGTTTGTTTTTTTCCTTTCAACATGTTTGAGTTCCTTGTAGAGCCTAGATGTTAGGCCTTTGTCAGATATACAGTTGGGGAATATTTTTTCCCATTCCGTGGGCTGTCTCCCTGCTCTCTTGATGGTTTCTTTTTTTTTTTTTTAAGTTGGAGTCTCACTCTGTCATCCAGACTGGAGTGCAGTGGCCGCTCCTGGCCACTGCAGCCTCTACCTGCCGGGCTCCGGCGATCCTTCTGCTCAGCCTTCGAAGTAGCTGGAACTACAGGTGCGCGCTACCATGCCCAGCTAATTTTTGACTTATTGTAGAGATGAGGTCTCGCCAAGTTGCCCAGGTGGGTCTCAAACCCTGGGCTCAGGCAGTCCACTCACCTCAGCCTCCCAAAGCGCTGGGATTACAGGCTGAGCCACTGAGCCTGGCTAGTTTCTTTTGCTTTGTAGAAGCTCGTCAATTTGATGAGGTCCTGTGTGTCTATCTTATTTCTTGTGGTATGAACACTTAGGGTTCTGATCAGGAATTGGTTGTCAGTTCCAATTTCCATAAGGGTGTCTCCTGTGTTTTCTAAGATTCTTATAGTTTGAGGTTTTACGTTTACGTCTTTGATCCATTTAGAGTTAGTTTTTGTGTATAGTGATAGGTAGGGGTCCTGTTTCAATCTTCTGCATGTGATCAGCCAGTTGTCCCAGCACCATTTACTGAATGTTGAACCAGTCCTGCATCTTGGGGATGAAACCTACTTGGTCATGGTGGATGATTTTTGAGATGTGTTTTTAGATACTCTCCCCAGTGATTCTCCTCTCCCCAGTGGTTGTTATTGGAAGCTTTGTCAAAGATGAGTTGGTTGAGAAATTGAAACTCTGCTTCCAGAATCTCTATCCTGTGGTCTATATGCCTGTTCTTGTACCAATGCCAGGCTGCTTTGATTACTGTAGTCTTATAGTAAAGTTTGAAGTCTGGAAGTGTGATATCTCCTGCTTTGTTTCTTTTGCTAAGGAATGTTTTGGCTATTCGTTGTCGTTTATGTCTCTATATGAATTTCTGTATTGTCATTTCCAGGTCTGAGAAGAATGATGTTGGTAATTTAATGGGTATTATGTTGAATCTGTAGATTGCCTTTGGTAGGATGGACATCTTAACAATGTTGATTCTTCCTATCCATGAACATGGAATATTTTTTCATTTGTTTGTGTCTTCTTGGATTTCTTTGAGCAGTATTTTGTAGTTCTCATTGTGAAGGTCTTTCACTTCTCTGGTTAGGAAGA
>CAUYQG010101585.1:0-45522 GCA_963574415.1 Tarsius wallacei
CGCACACTACCATGCCTGGCTAATTTTTTGATTTATTGTAGAGATTAGGTCTCGCCAAGTTGCCCAGGTGGGTCTCAAACCCGCGAGCTCAGGCAATCCACTCACCTCAGCCTCCCAAAGCATGGGATTACAGGCTGAGCCACCCAGCCTGGCCATCATCAACAGTTTAAAAAAAAGAAAATAGTTTGTTTGAAAGGTATTTTAGAATTTTACTTTAGTATTTAAATCTCAGCCCTAAATTAATAAGGGATGATATAAAAGTATATGTAGTACATGCAAGAGCCAGTCACAGAAATGAGCTCACTACCTCTAGTATTTTCTCAGACAACTCGTGGTTGAGAAATTTTTTTTTTTTTTTTTTGAGTTGGAGTCTCACTCTGTCACCCAGACTGGAGTGCAGCAGCCGCTCCCGGCCACCGCAGCCTCGACCCGCTGGGCTCCAGCGATCCTTCTGCCTCAGCCTTCCAAGTAGCTGGAACTACAGGCGCGCGCTACCATGCCTGGCTAATTTTTTGATTTATTGTAGAGATGAGGTCTCACTTGCCCAGGCGGGTCTCGAACCCGTGGGCTCAGGCAATCCACTCACCTCAGCCTCCCAAAGGCGTGGGATTACAGGCTGAGCCACCGAGCCCGGCTGGTTGAGAAATTTTTATTTATTTATTTATTTTTCTCTATCCTCTTTACACACCTGCTTCAAGTTCTCCTTCATTTGGCATTTTAGTTTGAATGTTTGGTGGTCTACTCTCTCATTCTTTTGATTTCCAATTTTATTTGAGTTTCTCTATTGAGAGAAACTATTGAGAGACAACCATAAGGTAAAAGAGAAATATAATTTTTAAGACTCCTACTCATAGCATCTCAGAGGAGAGTAAATAAAAATGAATTTTTCAGCTGAAGATAACAGGAAAATGTGTGGGACATTTAACTCCTTAACTACTCAGCATTTATAGACTCTTCTCTACAGTAAGCAATCACTTAAAGTCATTGAGGTCCTTGGAAACTACAAGGTTGAGTGACACAACATATTATGAGATCAATTTTACCATAGGTTTGTTGATATAAATAAAAATTAAGATTCTATGGCATATTTCTGGTCACAAAAATATCACCAAACTCCTGTGTAAATATTAAAAAAAAAACTCCTGATATTAAACATTGAAGTAAATGCAAGTGATAAACATATTTAAGAAAGATTAACAATGTCCAATGATTCCAGTTCAGGCCTATGGACTGAAGCCTATCCCTTCAGCTCAAGGCACAAGGCAGGAACTACCCTGGATAGAACACATTTCAATGTGCGGTGTGCTCACACACTGACCCACACTCTGTCAGACTGGGACCACTTAGGCTTGCCAATTTGCCTGGGGAACACAGCTTGTGAGGTGAGAGGGAACCAGAATACCAAAATAAAATCCATGTAGATATGGAGAGACTATGCAAATTTTACACAGACAGTGATCCTGGCTGGAAATTGATTTTTTTCTTGTAATAGCAAGACAGCATTGAATGAGTGACTATTTGAACAACACTATTTGAAGACTGACTATCTTTAAAACACCTTTTAAAAATAACACTTCTATGCTTCCATTGAAAAGACACTTCACAAAAGTAATTTCAGTGTTCTCTCCCTGCAAAAGAAATACAATATCTTGAACAGTTTGGATACTGTTATATTTCAATGTTAGATTCTCTTCTAGTTCAGATTATAATCCTTTCTAAATGATCTAGAATACAAAAGGTATGTTGTAAAATTAACTACCTAAATCACTTAATGAAAAATAATAAAAAAGGAAGGAGAAAATTAATAGTATATATATGAAAAACACACATGTATATGAAAAATATACATTGCTACAACAGTTTTTGTTTTTTATTTTAGTGAATATTCACTTCTTTTTTTTCACTTTCTATTCCCCATTTTCTTTTACCACAGGCTGACCTTCAGCTGATTGGAGTTGGTTTACTAAAATAAAATTGATCTTGATTCTTGATATTTGAATCCTTAATGACCTTTCCAGTCACTGTTGCTTTTTTTCCCCCCTTAACTTTTACTATTAGTTGTGAAAACTTTAAAAAATGCCTTAGAGGATCTCCTGAATTCAGATATTGGTCATCCTTGCCTTCAGTTGCATGGGTGGAGGTGGTGGCTAATCAGAAATAAACAAACAAAAACCCCCAAACTTTCTTAAGTCACAAAATTATTAATGAGTGAAATTTACGTTCAAATCCAGATGTGTCTACCCATATAATTTAGGATAATCTCTCTATCTAAAGATGCTTTATTGACTCACACTTGACAACTCTCTTCTGCCATATAAAATAACATTCACAAGTAGAAAGGATTGTCTTCAGTATAATTGGGGCCAGTATTCAGTATACCACATATAGGTTTTCAGAAGAAGGACTCTATATAAGATAAAATCTAAGTAGAAAGATGATTAAAGTAATTAATTAGATATGTGAATAACTAAAAAAAGAATGAACTAGGCAGATGGCACAGCCAGTTCAAAATCTTGGGTGGATTATACTTTACAAGAAGACTCAGTAAATAAATTGGTTTGAAGGAAACGAAGGAGAGTGGCCAATGTAAAATAAAATTGTTTTTTTTTTTTTAACTTGGAGCATCAATTAAGAGGTTTGAATGCTTTTCAGTGAGATAAAGAACTATTTGCACAGAGAATCCTCATATTTAATTAATAATTTTGCAGGCTTACTTTAGCACTTTTTCTGAAAATAGACAGCAGTAAAGAAATAATAGAGGCAGATAGCTTATTTAAGAGACTGGTTTAATTATCCACAAAAAGAGATAACTGCACCTTATATCAAGGTGGCCATAGGAGAAATGATAAGAAGTGATCCCATGACTTCTACTTGAACACAAAATAAAGAATTACTCGAGACTTCCGGCAAGATGGTGACCGGGCAGTTTGGTCTGTGAGACTCTCCGTGAAAGAGAACACCCATAAAGACTCTTGCTCTCCTCCGCAGGCTGTAGCTCTCATCGTTGCCAGCCTGCTCTTCACGTGCTGCTTGGCTGCCACCTCAGCTGCGGCCACTGTTGCCGCTGCCACCACCAATGCTGTTGCCCCGCTCCTGACTGAGGTGACCCACAGCTCTGAGACCCGTGAAGCTCCCTCCCAAGCACTACACTACTAAAACCGCCACTGCTGCTGCCACTGCCGTGCTGCACCCCTCACCCTCACCTGGAGTCAGGTTCATGGAGCTCCTCCCACGCACTGCTAAAGTGGTGACTGCCACTGCCACCACTGTCTGTTGCCTGCTCCCTCCCACTGTGAGTGGCCCCCCAACTTCTTCCCAGCCTGGCCCAAGTAGCCCAGTGCTATGCTGGCCTGCATTGCCTGGCAGTCTCGGGCTGCAGAGGAAAAAGAGATCAGCTGGAGCCATGAGACTAGCTCCATACAACTTGGCCCATCTCCCAGCTTGGGATCCAAGGTAACAACATCAAAATGGGAGGAACAGAAGCCCCTCCCCCATGCTAGATAGACAAAGACCAGATCTGAGTGGCAGATTTGGCAAGCAGCCCAAATCTGAACCGCCCTCCACAGCAGACCAGGGGCAACTGACTCTAACTGTGAGCAACTCTACCAGCCTGCAAAGAGAGCTAGAAATCAGAGCTGAAAGGACATTGGACTTAAAGGAAAAGTCTCAGAGTGTGCTTGGTTCCCCTGTTTTAATTTTTTTCTTTGTCTGTTTGTCTTACCCATCTTTTTTTCCCCTTTTCTCTCTCTTTTTACTGTTATCAATAATGTTTTCATACTTGCTTTGGTTCTGTTGGTTTGCTGACTTTATTCTATTCCATTTTATTTTTTTTCTCTTTAAACCTCATGTTTGTATAGGGGAATAGTACACCAATAAGGAGGTTGGTTAGCTTGTATATCTGTATGATTGTATGTTTTAGTTTTTTTCATATGTTTGTTGGTTTGTTTTGTTGTTGTTGTTGTTTTTTTTATTTAGACTACGTCCTTGTGTTACAGAAGAACATATCAAAAGACATGATTTTATTTTCTCTGTCTGTTTTTTACTCTTTTCTGGCCTGTTCTCTTTTCATTCATTAGTTGGTATGTATATCTGTTTTCCCTCTTACTCTTCTCTCTCTCTCCAACTTCCTCTTGACCCTCCTTCTTTCATTACATTCCTAATCTTACCTCATTTTGTTTCAGAGAGATTCATGGACAGATTGTAAGGGAATGGAAAGTGGGTTCCAGGGTGCCATACACCCGTTGGCAGATACTGGGATCTGCATATTGGTTCTGAATAACAGCTTCCCATTCAATTAAATATTAAAAATGCAAAACATACAGTCCCCAACCCACAGTCCATCCTCAAAAGTAAAAAACAGACAGAGAAAATAAAATCATGTCTTTTGATATGTTCTTCTGTAACACAAGGACGTAGTCTAAATAAAAAAAACAAACAAAAGTGAACAACAACAACAACAACAAAACAGTTAAAACAATAAAATAAAAAATCAAAATAAGCAACCAGACTAACTCTGGAGTTTTTCCTGAGTGTTTAAATTCTCTTCAGCTCTGATCTTTAGACTCTCCCCTTTGCTCTCATTGCAGACAAGCAGGGTTACTTATAGCTTGGTCATTTATCTTGGTTTGCTGCCTAACAGTTCTGCCACACAGAACTGAGTTTTCTGTGTTTCATTTAGCATAGGGGAAAAGCTTCTGTCTCCTGTTTTTGCTTGGTTACCTTAGAAAACAAGATGGAGTCTGCACAGAGATGGGCGGGACAATGCAAATCTCTGCCTGGAAAATTGCTGTGGTGGTAGCTGGGTACTGAAACTTGGTGTGCCTTGGGAGGTTTAGAGTGGAGGAGGGAGCTGGCCATTTCCTGGGGCCAGAGGCAAATGCTGCAGTGACAGCAGCTGTTCAGCACCCAGTAACAACCAGAGTAGCAATCCCCTGCAGAGGTCATAGGATGATGGCAGTGTGTTGGCAGTGGTCATGGGGGCATGTAGAACTGTCCTCAGGAGCCACTTTTTGTGGAGATCTTCACATTTTGACTTGTCCCATCCACAACTTGCTGAATGTCAACTCTTTTGGGTCTTTCTAGTCCTTTTCTGGTCATACACTTTGTCCCAGACTGAATAAGGTAGAAGGTGGGGTGCCTAAGTGTTAACACTCACCACATCCCTCTGGAGTTTTTGCTTTCAGAATATTCCCTCTGGGTCAAAATCAATGACTGAGATAGGGTCTGTCACTTTGCTGAGCAAGTCAGAGCACTTTTCTGCCCAATTTTCAATATGGTGGCAGGGTGCCCATTTTTACTTCTCCAGCGGGCCTCTGCATTTTTGTTCCCTCACTGTGCTGTCTCTGCAGCCCTTGCTGCCAGTGTCCAGCCAAGTGGTGCAGTAGTAAGGCTGAACCTGGAGCCAGCAGTAATGCCAGGTCGCTAGTTCACAGGAAGAACTTTGCTAATAAAAAAAATGGAACTCATCTTCTACACCCCAGAAAGCATTAGGGTCCAAGGAGAGAAGCTGTGTCACGAGCCACTTCACCTGGAGAACTCTTCCACTTGCTCCTCAGTCTCCAGTCAGTCAACCACACAGGTCCACATACTCAGACATGTATGCAAAATTTTTCAAGCACTAATATACTTACACTAGGACCCATGTATCCTGACTGATTCTGGTGTCATCTTCCACTAAATATGCCAATACCAACCAAGAAAATTTAAATTTCTCTGTCATAAGAAAACCACGTACACAAAAGTGATCATATGGTTTTCTAGCAGAATTCTAAAAAACATACAAGGAGAAACTGATACCAATTCTATTGAAAGTATTTCAGGCAATTGAGAAAAATGGAACTCTCCCCAGATTATTTTATATATTTATCAAACACTTTTTCAACAACAAAAAAAGAGAATGATAGTCCAGTATCCCTAACAAACATAGTTGTTAAAATTCTCAAGAATATTCTGCAAGTTGGCCTCTACAACACATCTCAAAAATTGTCCACCATGTCCAAGTAGGCTTCTGGTTCAATATTGCAAGACCATAAATTTATTTAAATCATCAAAAAATCAACGGTCACATGATGATAGCATTAGAGGCAGAAAAAAATCTATTTATAAAATCCAACTTCCTATCTTGATTTAAAAAACCTGAAAACCTAGGCATAGAAGAAACATACCTTAAAGTAAGCAAGTAAGAACCAGGTATAATAAACCCACAGCCAACATATTGCTAAATGAACCGAACCTGGAAGGATTTTTCCTGAAAACCAGATGATAAGTCTACCAACTCTCACCCATTTTATTCAACATTGTATTGGAAGTTCTAGCTAGAGCAGTTAGACGAGTTATCATTGGGGTAACCAAATATAAAAACAAGAAGTTAAGTTGTCCCTCTTTGCTAACATGCATGAGAATCTGTGAAAACCCTTCTTGGACAGATAACTTTGGAAAAATATTGAGGTGAAAAATAAACGTGCAATAGACAGTCTTATTCTTATATGCCGATAACAAACATGCAGATCACTCAGATAATAAATAAATAAAGTGTGGCATTTAACTCAGTAGTAACTTTTATTGTCACCTGTTTGAATGGATGGAACCATCTGCCCCCTGTGGGCTGCATATTTATTATTATTTTTTGCTTATCCTTGATCCTTTGCCAAACTCTTACCTAGAATAAAGTTACACAGATAATATTGAAAGCTTTATCAGGTTAACATCAACACACTTTTCTAGGCGACTTTGCCACTGTCTAATAGATGCATAGCTTTCTACTGGGCAAAACATCTCTGGCACAGAAAGAAAAAAACAACTATGTTTTAACTTGCTTGTTGCTAAAAGTGCTACCTTTTTTGAACTTCACAAAATGATCATAACACTCTAGCCCCTTGTGTACAGACCTTGTTTCTATAAGGCAATTTTCTTTCCTCAAACTTCCATGGGAACAAGAATGTTCTCTTTGTAATTTTACAAAAATTGATCTAGCAATATTGTTTGAAGCTTCATATATTTCAAACCTTGAAACAATGCAGTGTGTAGTCTTAAGTACTATGGGTTTGTCTAAATTAGGTCTAGGAGTGAAATAACCTACAGCTTAAACAACAGTTAGAGTAAAGAGCTTGAGTTTTTAACGATTCATGGAGCCTTGAGTCTATCTTCATTCCTCTCTGATATTTTCACTTCTGACCTAGATTCAGCTCTAGGAGGTAATGGGGAAAAACCTCAAATTCAACCCAGAGTAGGAGGCCTGCAGTTGTTTCTCCTTAAGTCAATGATTTTTACTCAAGCACTCTTCTGGCAAGGACCTTTTAGTGCATGGGTTTGATTTGCAGGAGTTCCATGCTTTGTTTCAAAAAATGACACAGATGATCACACCACATTCCATTTTGTATTATGCTAAAGGTTTTCCCACATGCAGGTTTACATTTTCTCTTTAACATCACTGAAAACATAAAAGGATTTATTTTAGTTTATGTCAAAAGCAATTTGGAAATCTTTTTTGTGAATGTATTTTCTTTACTTCCAAATACATAAATAGATAAATAAGTAAATAAATGAAAAGAGCATTGTATTAGACTGTTGCTGCAAACAGTTTGGGTGAATCCATCTACCACCTACTGGCAGCAAATAATGAAATATTTTCTTAGTTTATTTCAATTTTTTCCAACTATGCTTTAAATAAATTCTGATATAATATTTGTCAAATTCTTACCTAGTTTGAAGCTACACAGATAACATGGAAACCTCTAACAGGTTAACATCAACCAAACTTACATTCAACTTTACCAATCTCTAAGGAATGTGCTGACAACCACTAGGCAACATGTCTTTGAGTCAGGAAGGAAAAAAAACCTATGTTTTAACTTGCTTGTTTCTGAATGTGCTTCCACTGGTGAACCTATTTAATATTCATAACACTGTGCCCCTAGGATAAAAATCATGTTTCTATAAGAGACTATGTTCTCTCCTCAGATCTTCCATTGGGAGAAGGTTCCTCTTTCTTTATTTTTGCAAAAACTGACCTATTAACTTTTCTTGGGGACTCACATATTTTAGTCCCTCTATTAATTCAATGTGAGACTAAAATACTATGGGTTTGGCTTAATTAATTCCAGGCATGAAATAAAATAGAACCTTAAACTGCAGTTAAAGGGTTTGAGCTTTAATTTTCATGAAGCCTTGGTCCCATCTTCTTTCTTCTAACTTTTTTACCTTTGACCTAGATTTGTCCTTTTGATGTAATTAGGAAAATGTTTCTATTTAAGCCCAGAATGAAGCACACTTCTGACAAGAAAATTCCAGAGCACTTTTTTTGTACTTTGCTGGAGTCCCATCATGTTTTGTTCCCTGAACTGATGCAAATAATCACTGCATTCCATTATTTCTTACACCAAGAGTCTTCCAACATGAAAGTTTTTGTTTTCGCCTTAATTTCACTTGGAGCATATAAGGTTTTCTTTAAGCTTCCTTCACTGTTAATTTGGCAGTCTTCTGTCAGTTAGAAAATGTTTTACATACTTTAAATTTATAAATAGATAAATTAATAAATAAAAATGCGTAGTATTAGATTCAGTTAGTTATACAGCAAACTGTTGAAATGGGAGAATCCATCTACCAGCTGTCATTGACAAATGTAGGAAAAACCTGCCTATTTTATTTTACTTTTTCCTCACTATGATTTAAAGAAATTCTGACATCTGCTTTGCAAACATTTACATAGAGTGATACTACACAGATAATGTGAGTGCCTTTGTTATGTTAACATTGGTGTAAGTTGGTTTGCAAATTTGCCACTCTCCAAAAAATGCACTGATTACATTGGGCAAGGTGTCTAATGACAGAATGAGGTAAAATACGTTTTAATTTCCCTGTTGCTAAAAGTGTTTGCCTTCATGAACCAACAAAATATTATAACAGTCTAGCCCATGGGATACAAACTATGTTTCTCTCTCCTCATAGCTTCCCTGTGGAGAAGTACATTCTCTCTGTACTTTTACAAAAATTGGCCTAGCAATATTGTTAGAGATTTTGCATATATCAATCCTCAAAAAATGCAATGTGTATCTTAAATACTATGGGCTTGCCTGAATTAATTCCAAGAGTGAAATAGTCTAGAACCTATGATATCAATTAAATAAAAGCTTTTGAGTTTTAATTCTTTATTGAACCTTGAGTCTATCCTTGTTCCTTCTGAGTTTTTCATCTTTAACCAAGATTCAGCCTCCTGAAGTAGTGAGGAAACAACCTCCAGAAGAACGTACAGAAGGATGGAGCATACAGTTTCTTCTTAAATCAAATAATTTATATTGACCAGCGAAGCACTTTTGTGGTAAGAAAACCCCTAAGAAAAATTTTTACTTACCTAGAATCCCACCATGCTTTGTTCCATAAACTGACACAAATTATCAAAGCACATTCTGCAATGTATTAAACCAAGAGACTTCCAGCATGTACGTCCATGTCTGTGCTTTCTTTTCAATGTCACTGGGACATTTAAGGTTTTCTTTCAGTTCCTTTAAAGGTACCTTGGTTATCGCCTTTTTGTTAAAATGCTGTACCTCTTCCAAATTATTAAATAGATAAATGAGTAAATAAATAATTAAAAATAGAATGCCACAATAGTTTATACTGAAAAATTTTTGAATGTGTGAAACTATGTTATGAATGTGTGAAACCTGTTGACAGCAAATGAAGAAAATACATGGTTATTTTTTTTTGTCATGCCTTAAAGAAATTCTGAAATCTGCTTTCCAAAACTCTTATCTAGTATAAAGCTGCACAGATAGCATGAAAACTTTTAGTAGTTTAGCATCAATTTAAGTTTGTAAACAACTTTTCCACTCTCCAAATAATGCTCTGATAGCCACTGAGCAACATCATCTCTGGGACAGGAAGAAAAAACTCTACATTTTATCCTGCATATTGTTAAAAGGGTTTCTTTTCATGAACCCCATGAAATAATCTTACCACTTTAGCTCCCAGGATAAAAAACTATGTTTCTATAAGTGATTGTGATTTCTAGTCATAGCTTCCATAGGGAGGAGGATGTTCTCTTTGTAGCTTACAAATTTGACCTAGCTACTTTGTGGTTTCAAATATCTCAATACCTTAAACAAAAAAACTTGTAGTCTTAAATACTATGGGCTTGCCTAAATTAATTCCAGGAGTAAGTTAACCTTAAGTCATAAACCATAGTTGGAGTAAAAGTCATGAGTTTTTACCGTTTCATTGACTCTTGAACTTATATTCTCTCTTGTGTTTTTCGCCTTTTACCTAGATTCAATTTCTTGAAGTAATAAGAAAACAGTCTCAACTAAATCTAGAAATGGATTGCAGGTTCTCCTTAAAACTAATGACCTCATTTGCTCAGTGAAGTACTTTTCTGGCAAGGGAAACCTCAAGCTGGTTTTTTATTTTCTTGGAGTTTCATCTGCTTTTTCCCTGAACTGACACAAATGATCACATCACATTCTGCTATGCATTACACCAAGAAGCTTCCAATATGCACCGTTGTGTTTTCACTTTAATGTCACTGGGAACATCTGAGGTTTTCCTTCAGATTATTTTAATGACAACTTGACAAACCAAATTTTTTGTGAAAGTGTTTTCCATAATTCTAGATACATAAATATTTAAATAAATAAATTTTCAAAATGTGATTTTAAACAGAGTTGATTTCACGCACTGTTTGAATGAGTGGATTCATTTGCCATCTGTCGGTGGAAAATACAGAAAAAACTGCTTTGCATTTTTTTCTCATTATGATTTAAATACATTCTGACACCTGTTTTGCCAAGCTCTTATATATGATGAAGAAATGTAGATAGCGTGGAAACTTTTAACAGGTTCGCATCAACATAGACTTGAAAACTCATTCCTAGAATGAAGCTCCACAAATAATGTGGAAGCCATTAACCTGTTAGCATCAACCAAGGATGGGTTAATAAAAAAAGAAATGGTCAATTATCAACAACTAGAATGAAAAGCATGTTTTTATAAGGGACTCTTTTCTGTCCCCATTGTTTCTATATGAAGAAGTACCTTCTCTGTACTTTTGCAAATATTGAAATAGCAAATTTTTTTGTGGATTCACATATCCAAATCTCTGAAACAATTCAATGTGTAGTCTTAAATACTATGGGCCTACCTAAGTTAGAAGTGTAATAATCTGGAACCTTGAGCTGTAGTTAAAAGGCATGAGTTTTTAGCACTTCATAAAACCATGAGCCTTTGTTCCATGTCAACTTTCTTTACACATTTGACAAATATACAGACTGCTGAGGTAGTTAAGAAACAATCTACAATAAAGTCTAGAAATAGGTAGCACACAAGGGTTTCTCTTAAACCTAGTGATCTTTGTTGTCCAGAAATCTTCTGGAAAGGGCATTCCAGAGAAGTTTTTTGACTTTGCTGGAGTCCAACATTATTGTTCCCTGAAATGACACAAATTATCAATGCACAATCTATTATTTATAATGACAAAAATCTGCCAATATGTAGGTTTTTGTTTCTTTTTATATTGCTGTGGATATATAAGGATTTCTTTTAGCTACCTTCAAAGGCGATTTTGGCAATCGCTTTTCTTTGTAAAATTGTTTGATTTATTTCAAACAGATAGTTAAATAAATAAAATATGAATAGAGTGTTGGATCCAGAAGAGTGCTGGATCCTTCCGCCACCTGTTGGTAGGAAATGAAGGAAAAACCTACTTATTATTATTTGCTTTATGCTTTAAATAAATTCTGCTGTCTGCCTTGCCAAACTTACTTAATGTGAAGCTACACAGATAATGTGGATGACTTTAGCAATTTAGAATTAACAGGTTTGTAAGTAAGTTTTCCGCTCTCTGATTAATGCACTGATGACCACTGGACAACTCATCTCTGGAACATAAATAGAAAACACTAAGTTTCAACTAGTTTGTTGCTCAAAGTGCTTATTGTTGTGAACCCCATGAAATATTCATAATACAACTCATGTTTCCATAAGGGATTGTGTTATTTCCATATAGCTGTCATGTGGAGAAGGGCCTTCTCATTGTACTTATAGAAAAAATTGAACTAGCAAAATTGTAGGGGGATTAACATATTTCAATTCTTTAAAATAATGCAATGTGCAGTTTTAAATACATTAGGCTTGTCTATGTTAATTCAAGCAGTGAAATAATCTAGAGCCTTAGGATGCAGTTTTTAAGTCTTCATTGAACTGTAAGCCTAACTTCATTCAATCTGACTTTCACATTCGACCTAAATACAGACTGTCAAGGAAATTATAAAAATCTTCTATTTTAGTCCACTAGGTAGTGTACAGTTGTTATTCCTAAAGCCTAAAGATCTTTATTGCCTAGGAAGCAATCTTCTGGCAAGGTAACTTTGAGCAGGTTTTTTAATTTGCTTGTTTTCAACCACACTTTGTCTGCTGAACCGACACAAATTAATACACCACATTTCATTTTTTTTATTCCAAGATTCTTCCAACATGCACATTGGTGTTTTCTCTTTAATGTTACTGGATATTCCAAGGTCTTTTTCAACTTCCTTCTAAGGCATATTGGTAATCTCTGTTCATTGTGAAAGTGTTTTACTTAATTACAAACACATAAACAAGTAAATAATTTTAAAAATAGTGTAGTTTTTGACTCAGTAGATTACATTACAAACTGGTTGAGTGTTGATCCACTGGCCAACTGAAATGCAGCAAATTTTATTTTATTAATTTTATCAATATGCCTTAAAAAACCCCCACTATCAGTTTTGCCAAACTCTTACCTAGAGTGTAGTTACTCAGATAATGTAGAAACATTTAGCAGGTTAGAATCAAGATAGGTTTGTAGGTGACTTTGCCACTGTCCATTGCATGCACTGGATATGAATGGGAAACACATCTCTGGCATAGGAAAATAAAAACTACATTTTAGCTTGCTTTTTGCTAAAAGTGTTTATTTCTGTGAACCCTATGAGAAAATAAAACACTCTAGTTTCTAGGATAAAAACTCCATTTCCATGTGGAAACTCCTCATAGCTTCTGTAGTGAGAAGAACCACTTTTACATAAATCGAACTAACAATTTTGTTTGGAGTTTCACATGTTTTCATTTCTGAAAAAATGCACTTTGTAGTCAAATACTATGTGCTTGCCTAAGTTAATTTAAAAATTTAAATAAAAAGTCATAAGCTATATTTGGAGTAAAATTTTTTTTTTGATAGTTCATGGACTCTTGAGCCTATTATTGTACATTTTGACTTTTCAAATCTGATCTAAATTCAACTTTCTGAGGTAATGGGGAGCAGTCTCCAGTACAGCCCAGAAGTTGGTATTCACAATGGTGTATCTACTTAGGCTTAACAATCTCTATCACTTGTGAAACACCTTAATGGCAACTGGACTCCTGAGCAGGCTGCTGATTTTCTGGAGTCCCACCATGCTTTCTGCCCAAAATAGGCACAAAATATTACACCACATTCCGCTATTTATTTTGCCGAGTCTTCCAATTTGCATGTTTGTTTTTTTCTCTTTTATGTGAATGGGAACATCTAAGGTTTTCTTTCAGCTTCCTTCAAAAGAAATTTGGCAATATCCTTTCATGTTGAAAGTGTTTTTTCTGACTTCCAAACATATAAATAGATAAATAAATGAGTAAACAAATGAAAACAGAGTGTGGTGTTTGAAAAAGTAGATTTTACTGCAAACTGTATGAATCTGTGGAACCATGTTCCAAGTGCTAATTTTATTTTATTTTATTTTCTCACTATGCTCTAAAGAGACCCTAATATCTGTTTTGCAAAATTCTTACCTAAGGTGAAGCTACGTGAATAATATGAAAACCTTTAGCAGGTTATAACCCATGTAGGTTTGTTGGCGACTTTTCCACTCTGGTAAATGCATTGGTCACCACTGGGTAGCAAACTCTAGCACAGGAAGACAAAAACTACATTTTAAAGAGGTAGTTGCTAAAAACGCGTTCTTTTTTGAACCCCATGAAATAGTCATAACACTCTAGTCCCTAGGCTAAAGATCATGTTTCCACAAGGACTATGTTCTCTCCTCATAACTCATAGAGAGATGATCAGTTTCCTTGTACTCTAAAAAATTTGACCTAGCAACTTTTGTTTGTGGTTTCACTTATTTTAATCACTGAGACAATGCAATGTGTAGTCTTAAATACTATGGGCTTGCTTAAGTTGATTCAAGATGTTAAATACTCTAGAGCCTTAAGCTGCAGTTAAAATGAATTTTTGGGGGGGTTGGAGTCTGATTCTGGTGCCCAGACTGGAGTGCAATAGCACCCTCATGGCTTACCCCACATCAACTTACTAGACTCTAGCAATTCTTTCACTTCTGACTTCCAAGTAGCTGGAACTACAGGTGCACGGTACCACACCTGGCGATTTTTAAAAATTTATTTATTGTAGAGATGTGGTCTCACCGAGTTGCCTGGACTGGTCTCAACCTGTGGGTTCAGGCAATCCACTAACTTCGGTCCCTAAAGTGTTGCAATACAGGCTGAGCCACCGAACCCAGCCAGGACATGTGTTTTAATTCCTCATCGAGTGGTGAGCTTATCTTCATTTTATATGACTTTTTTCACCTTGGATCTATATTTGGTCTTCTGAGGTAATTAACTAATACCTTCCAATTAAACATAGGAGAAGAAAGCATGCGGATGTTTTTCTTTAAGTCTAATGATCTCTGTTACACACTGAAACTCTTTTCTGGTAAGGAAAGCAGAATTTTGGCTTTGAAGGACTTCCATCATGATTTATTCCCTAAAATGACACAAATGATCACACCACATTTTATTATTTATTTAGTCAAGATTTTTCCAACATGTGCGTTTGTGTTTTCTCTTCGAAGTCAAAGTAAACATCTAAGATTTGCTTTCAGCTTTCTTCAAAGGCAATTTGGCAACTTGCTTTCTTTGTGAAAGTGTTTTACTTACTTCCAAAAGCATAAGTTGATTAGTAAATACATAAATAAAAACAATTTTAGTGTTAGACTCTATATGCTACAATACAAACTGTTTAAATAAGTTTTTCCATCTTCCATCTGTTAGTAGCAAATGAAGAAAAAACCTAGTTAGTTTGGTTTACTTTTTTCTCGTTATACTTTAGACATTTTGATATCTGCTTTGACAAGGTCTTATCTAGGGTTAAGCTATTCCAAAAATGTAGGAGCCTTTGACATGTCATCATCAACAGAGGTTTGTGAGGTACGTTTCCACTTTCCAATGAATACAGAGATTACTAATGGGTAACACATCTCTGGGACATGAAAATAAAAATACCTCTTAATTTGTATGTTGCTTTCATTTGTGAACCCAATTATATAATCATAACACTCTAGAATCTAAGATATAAACCATGTATTCATATGTGATTTTGTTCTCTCCTTATAACTTCCTTGGGGAGAAAAACCTTTTCTTTAGACTCTAACATGTATTGACAGGACAACATTGTTTTGGGATTCACATATTTCAATATCTGTAACAATGCAGTGTGTACTCTTAAACAAGATGATCATCCTAAATTAATTCCAGATTAAAATAATCAAGAGCCTTAAATTGCAGAGTAAATATCAGACGTTTTCAACTCTTTATGGACCTTTAGTGTGTCTTCATTTCTTTTGACTTTTACAACTCTGACCTATATGCAGCCTTCTGAAGTAATAAGAAAACAGCCTTCAATTAAGCCCAGAATGAGGTAGCATTCAGATGTTCTTCCTAAGACTAATGACCTATATTTTCTCAGGGAAACATTCTTGTAGCAAAGAAATTCCAAAGCAGAAATTTGACTTTGCTGGATTCCCTCCATGCTTTGTTCTCTGAATTGACAATAATTATTACAGCACATTTTATTGTGTATTATATAAAGAGTCTTCCAACATGGACATTTGTGTTTACTCTTTAACATCGCTGGGAACATCTTAAATTTTCTGTCATCTTACTTCAAAGGCAATTTGGTAGTTTTATTTCATTGTGAAAGTGTTTTACTTACTTCCAAAAAAATTAAATACATAAATAAGTAAATAAATTAAAAAATAATGTAGTGCTAGACACATTGTTACAAGGCCAACTGTTTAAATGTGTGGATTCTTGTAAAAATGAAGGAGAGACCTGATTACTATTTTATTTTTCTTCTCATTATGCTTTAAAGAAATACTGACATCTGCTTTGCCATAGTCTTACTTGAAGTAAAGCCTCTTGCACATGAGCATCAGTGTAAGTGTGTAGGCTACTTTTCACTTTTCAACGAATGTACTGACTGCCAATTGAATATATGTCTCTGGGACAGGAAAAGGAAAAGTACGTTTTGACTTGCATATTGCTAAGTTCTTCTTTGCAAATCTCATGAAATAAGCATAACACTCTCCCTAGGATCAAGTCATGTTTTCATAAGGGTGTTTTGTTTCCTTATACTTTCTGTGAGAGATGGATCTTTTATTTATACTATTATAAAAATCGACCTATTTACATTATTTAGGGTTTTACATATTTCAACCCCTGAAACAATGCTACGTGTAGTATTAAACAATGTGAACTTGTCTAAATTAATTCTAGAAGTGAAATAATCAAGATTTAAACTTGAGTTAGAGAAAAGGACAGAAACTTTTGACTTTTCATGGACACTTGTGCTTATCTTTATTACTTCTGACTATTTTAACTCTGACTTTGACTCAGCCCTATGAGAAAATGTCTTCAATTAAGCACAGAAGTAGACAGCATGCAGATGTTTCTCTTTAAGTCTCATGGTCTCTGTTGCCCAGAGAAGCATCTTAATGGAAAATTAATCCTAACTTCTTCAAACATGCACATTTCTGTTTTCTCTTTAACGACACTAGGAACATCAAAGATTTCATTTCAACTGTATTCAAAGGGAATTTGGCAATAGTATTTCTTTATGAAGTATTTTACTTAGTTCCAAATATATAGATAGGTAAATAAATACATACATGAAAAAGGTTGGTGCTAGACTCTGTTTGTTAGGGTCAGCAGCACATCAAGAAAAATCTTGGTTAGTTTATTCATTTTGTTCTCACTATTCTTTAAAAAATCCAGATATCTGCTTTGCCAAATTTCCACCTAAAGTAAGGCTACATGGACATAAAATACTTTACATGTTGGTGTTTATGTAGGTTGGTGGACGATTTTATCATTCTCTGATAAATTTACTGATTACCACTTAGCAGCATGATTCTGGGACAAGAAGGAAAAAACTATATTTTACCTTGCTTGGTGCTAAATGTGCTACATTTGTTAAACTTTATGAACAATCTGTACACTGTGTCTTGAAGGCTATGCAACATGTTTTGATATGACTGTGTTCTCTCCCTATAGTTTTCATAGGAAGAAGAAATTTCTCTCTGTACTTTACACAAATTGACCAAGAAAATTTGTTTGTGGTTTCATATATTTCATTCCCTCCAAAAATGCAATATGTAGTCTTAAATAATGTGGGTTTGCCTAAGTTAATTATAGGAAGGAAATAATCTAGGGTCTTAATCTGCAGTTTAAGGGCATTAATTTTTACATCTTCATAGAACTTTGAGGCTATCTTAATTATTTTCAGAGATTTTCATATTTAACTTAGATTCAGTACTCTGAGGTAATGAGAAAACAGCCTCCAGTTAAGCGCAGGTAGCATGCGAGTGTTTTTCTCTATAAACCTAATGATTTCTATTGCTCAGTAAATCACTCTTCTGTCAAGAGAACTCCAGAGAATGTTTTGTACATTTCTGGAGTCTCACCACAATTTGCTTCATGACGTGATTCAAATAACCACACCATATTTCTTTATTTATCCTGCCAAGCGTCTTCTAGCATGCACGTTAGTGTTTTCATTTTAATGTACCTGGAAACATCTAAAAAAGGTTCAGCCTTCTTCAAAGGCAATTTTCCAGTCTATATAGGAAAGTGTTTTGCTTATTTCCAAAAACATAAATAGATAAATAAATACAGTATAGTGTGGTGTGAGACTCAGTTCATTATACTGCAAACAGTTTCAATTGGTGGATCCATCTATCACATACCAGTGGCAACTGAAAGAAAAATCTGATTATTATTAGCAGTAGTATTTTGTCACTATGCTTTAAAAGTTCTGATATCTACTTTGTCAAACTCTTACCAAGAGTGAAGCTACACAGATAATGTGGAAGCTTTTAGCAGATTATTATCAACAGTTTTGTAAGCAAGTTTGCCAATCTCTGATGATGACTTGGCAACACTTCTCTGAAACAAAAGATAAAAATTACTTTCAGAAATGCATAGTACTAAAAGTGCTTCTTTTGTGAACATCATGAAATCATAACATTCTAGCTACTACGATACAAATCAGGTTTCCCATAAGGCCTGTGCTGTCTTCTCATAGCTTCCACAGAAAGAAGGTCATTGATTCAGTACTTTTGCAAAAACTTATGTAGCAAAATTTTATTTGGTTTCACATATTACAATCCCTGAAATAATGCAATGTGTAGTGTAAAATATTCTGGGGTTGTCTACATTAATTTTAGGAGTGAAATATTGTAGAACTTTTAGTTGCAGTTAAAGAACATGAGTTTTTAATCCTTTCATGTAGCCTTGACCCTATCTTTGTTTCCTCTAACTTTTTCACCTTTGTTCTAGATTCAGCTTCTGGAGCTAAGTAGGAAACAGCCTTCAATGAAGTTCAGAAGTAGGAAGTACATAGGTTTCTCACTAAAGCTAATGATCTCTATTTCTCAGCAAATCATTCTTTTTCAGGAAAACTCAGGAACATGTTTTTGACATTCTGGAATCCCATCACACTTTATTCCAAGAGCTGACCCAAATTATCACACTATATTTTATTGTCTATCATACCAAGTGTCTTCCAACATGCACTTTGTATTTTCTTTTTAGTGTCACTGGAAACATCTAAGATTTTCTTTCTGTTATATTCAATGGCAATTTGGCAATCTCCTTTCTCTGTAAAAGTGTCCTGCTTACTGCCAAATACATAAATAGATAATAAATATTGATGTGGTAGGCTCAGTTGATTACACTGCAAATAATCTGAATTGGTGGATACACCTACCATCTGTCAGCAGCAACAGAAAGAAAAAAATCTTTCTCATTATACTTTTAAGAATCCTTATATCTGCTTTGTCAAACACATATCTGGCGTGAAGTTAAACAAGTAATGTGTAAGCCTTCAGCAGCTTGGCATCAACATAGTTTTGTAGGTGACTTTGCCACTTTCTGATGAATGCACTGGGCAACATGGATCTGGGACAAGAAGATAAAAGTTATGTTTTGACTTGCATGTTGCTAAAAGTGCTTTTGTGAATCCCATAAAATAATCATAATATTTTGGCTCCTAGGATACAAACCATGCTTACATAGGGGCTGTGATCTCTCCTCGTAGCTTTCATAGGAAGAAGAATTTTCTGTCTGTTATTTTACAAAAATTGACCTGTCAACTTTATTTTTATTTTCACATATTTAAATACATCAAACAATGCATTCTCTATTCTTAAATACTATGGGTTTGACTTGATTACTTACAGGAGTAAAATTATCTCGGGTCTTTAGCTGCAATTAAAAGGCATGTGTTTTTAATTCCTTGGAAGTCTTGAGTCTATCATCATTTCTCTTCTAATGCTTTCACCTTTGACCGAGGTTTACATGTAGTAATTAGAAAACAGTTTGCAATTAGACTCAGAAGTAGGTTGCACACACGTGTTTCTCCTTAAGCCTAAATATCTTTATTGCCCAGTAAGCATTCCTCTATCAAGAGAACTCCAGAGCAAATATTTAAATTTTCCTGGAGTCCCACTATGCTTCTGTTTCTAAACTACCCTATGTGATTGCACCACATACTGTTATTTATCACAGCAAGAGTATTAAAACATGCACATTTGTGTTTTCTCTTCAACATCATTGGAAACATCTGAGGTTTTCTTTCAGCTTCCTTCAAAGGCAATCTGGCAATCTTTCCTTGTTAAAAGTTGTACTTATTTCCAAATACATAGATGATAGATAGACAGATAAATAGATAGATAGACAAAAAAGAATGTGTGTTAGATTCAGTGGGTTAGGCTGTTTTAGCTGTACTGTAAGGATTCGCTAACACAGTGAGAATCAAATAATGAGTTTTTTGTTGGCAGTCGAGAGCAGGCTTATGTCAGAAAGAAACTCTCAACCCCGAATGAAGCAAGCAAGCGGTTCGTAAAAACAAAACACAAAACTACATAGCAAATTAGCAACTGTAAACTAGCAAGTTAGCAACGAAAATGGGAACATTTGATCATTAGGGGGTTTTGTTTATCTTTATTTCTCAGACATGGCCAGTGACTGGAAAGTCCCTGGAGTTCTTCCAACAAGATGTGATATCCTGCTTACGGAAACAATTAAGCCAGTTGCATCGAGACAAGATGGAAGAATTACTATACAATGGAGTCACCTTTATTAGATCACTATTTAATTTCCTCTATTTAGTTATTCAAGAGTCAAAGCGTTACTTCATCTATTTTGGGAAGGGGGTTGTAATGGGCCTTTATACACTTGAGCTTACAGATGCAATTTATTTAATATACAAACTGGACTATCCAATTTAATATACAGGGCCCAATGATTAGACTGAGAAGGAGGAAAAGAAGAGGGTCGACCAAACTGGTTAAAATGGTAGTTAACTATGGGCCCAAACAAACAAGGTTTGAAACCAGAATTTGCTATAAACTGTTTCTTTTTGTCTTCTGTCTAAATTTCCTAGAACCTTTTAGAGGGTATCTTTAAAGACTCCTGATATATTGGCATAAAAACAGAATGATTACCCTAGTGCTACACAGAGTCCTCCTTGAGACAGGAAAAATAAATCTAGACCTCTGAAATATTGGAGCACCACTTCTGCTAAGGATGTGACCCAGTCATGGAATTGATCCATGACAAATAGGAGGTTACCTATGTCTGTATCTATTTCTTGAGCCAGGTTGGATAGACCTAGTTCAACACAGACTAGGGATGTGCTGCGGAAAGCGGCAGTTCCAGTCACACTAAGGCCAATTAAGACAGATACAAGCAAAGGGGTGGCACGTTTTCACGGCGGCTGGAAGGCCAGGTGGATTTAGCAAAAAGGTTCCCTCAGTGCCACTAGAAACATATACCTGGGTTAGTACATGGATGGCAATACATAAGGTAAATTCATTGTTTCACTTTTTAGTAGCAATATATTTTGTAAGTCCTATAGAGCATGCTAACCAAGTATTGGTAGGAGCCATATAAGCCATGGAATCTGACATGTTTAGGGTGAAATATACATTGCAAATATAAGAACAAGGAGACACAGTCTAATTGAAGACTTAAGTTAAAGCACAAGAAGTATTACCAGTTATGTCTCCTATTGTGATGTAATGCACCTCTGGAGGACACTTACTATTGCTGCTAATAATAGAAGCCTCAACCCCAAGATCAACATAATAAGGCGGTCTGGATTTTAAGCAAAACCAGCAATCTGAAGCTAATTGAGGCAGAGTAACATTGAACAGTTGATGTATATTCGTTAGCTTGGGAAAAGACAGGGGGGCTGTCAAGTTGGTTTTGGGTATTGCATAGGTGAGCCTGCAGTGGTACTATCATCTATGGGGGGGTAGAGGTTTGTGATGACTGAACAAAGTGTCTTGTAGTTCTACTAATCATTCTATAGCCCTGGTCACAACATTGTAGGAGAGCGTGTCATTTGATGATGAACAGGTCTCCTTGGTCAGAGCCAGTCACATAAGCTTGTGTACACCATGTAGAGCCTGTATCGCAAGAATAGTGGAGGTTATTGATTATTTTTATGTATATTGGCACTTGAGTTGGATCTGTGCCAAAAGCCCACCAGAGAGTGATTTAGGAGGTGTCATTAGATCTTCCTCTGTAAGTAGCAATAGTGACACATTTTGAGTATGGGCAGGAGAAGTGATCGGCCTGATCATATTGTCAATCAGTGGAACATCCGGGGCGAAGATAAAAATCTATTTGTTAGCTGGGCTCGGTGGCTCAGCATGTAATCTCATGCCTTTGGGAGGCTGAGGTGAGTGGATTGCCTGAGCCCGCGTTTTCGAGACCTGCCTGGGCAAGCAAGACCCCATTTCTACAATTAATCAAAAAATTAGCTGGGCGTGGTAGTGCGTGCCTGTAGTTCCAGCTACTTGGAAGGCTGAGGCGAAAGGATCGCTGGAGCCCAGCAGGTCGAGTCTGCGGTGGCCAGGAGCAGCCACTGCACTCCAGTCTGGGAGACAGAGTGAGACTCCAACTCAAAAAAAAAAAAAAAAATATATATATATATATATATATATATATATAAACACACATATATCTATTTGTTGTAAAGGTGTGTAGGGAATTCCTTTTTTGTTAAGGGCAACAGGGTAGTCCCAGAAGGCTTGCCCTTTATCAGTACTTGATATGGTGAGTAAGTCAAATAGTTTGACTTTATACAACACAGGCAGTCCCTCCCCATATGCCCAATTTTGGTTGCTAAGGTCCTACCCTGATGTAAAGAAAGTCAGAAAGAAGTAATAGACTAAATGTCGAGACTCTCTATAAGGAAAAAAATAGGCTGAGACAACACCAGAACGAGAAAGCCTTAGTTTGAGGGGGTTGGATACGGGTTTAGTGGTCCATTTTTTACTGTAGTCCTTGGCCTTTTTAATGTGAGAGTGGTGAATCCACCCCAGTATTCCATCAACCTTTAGTGCTATAGGAATAGTGAGTATGAGAGTGACGGGTCTTTTCCATACAGAAGTTAATCTCTCTTTCTGGAACTTTTTTTAATGTAGACCAGATAGCCAGGCTAGAAGGGATGACAGGGCGTGGAAGACAGAGTGGGTAAAATGACACAGATTTTGGAATGTATGGCAGCCTGAACCTGTTGGAGAGACTGGAGATATTTTAACAGACTTAATAGTCATTTCTTCAAGAATAGGGTCTCTTAACTGTAGTAGTAAAGGAGGGGGTCTTCCAAACATGATATCATATGAGGTGAACCCTGTCTTGTAAAAATTCATCAAACTCAGAAGAGAGCCAAAGATAAAAGGCTTGTTCATTTTTTCACCAGTTCCTATTACTAATTTAGTTAAAATAGTTTTTAAGGTTTGATTTATGCATTCTATCTGTTCAGCTTTGTGGAAGGAAGGCACAAGATAGATTCCAATTTATATTTAGTGCTTTGCTAATCATCTGAGCTATGGGTGAAGTAAAATCAGGAAAGTTATCAGAACAAATGGAGAGAGGGAGCACAAACCTTGGTATGATTTCATTTAATAAGTATTTTGTGACCATCTGTGGTCTAATTTTTTGTGGCAAAAGCTTCCAACCAACCTGAAAAATGTCCACAAAGCTAGTAGATATGTATAAACGGCATGAGGGGATTTTACCTCAGTGAAGTCCACTTCCCATGCTTCTTTGAGGCTCAGTTCTTGGGCTCTGATACCATTTGTGGATTTGGTGCCTGTTTTGCATTTACTTGTGCACAAGAAGTTCAGGTTTCAGTGGCTGTGGCAGCGAGGCTTATTGAGTCTTGAATTTAGTAGTATCAATTCAGCATTTCTGTCAGTCTAGTACCTCCCAGGTGGATAGTAGAATGAAGTTGACTTACCAGAGTTCATCCAAGAGCTCTGGGAGGATAATTTTGGAGTCCTTAGTTACCCACCATTCTGATGGGTTTATGTGCCCCAGCTAGGTCAGCTTGCTCCTCCTTCTCTTGAGTTATAGATTGTGTGGAAGTGAGGGGACTGGGAAAAATTTAGCCTGCAGGTTTTTTACTAAATTCAACCATTGGTTGATATAGAGAAATTGAATAGGTCCCTGTTACAACCTTATGGACAGACTGAGTGAGGCAAACGTCCAGAAATCCAGTGGAGGACCATCCGACATTAAACAAAGGTTAGTCAATTTCACAGAGGGTCCACAGCCTGCCTTTCTAAAGGTGGACACCATAATCCTTGCTAAATCCAGCAGAAAAAAATCTTTATCCTACAGTGTAGGGAACTGGAGGGTCGAGAAGCCTGTGATCCCTATTGTCAGACCAGTAAGAAAACCAAAAATGAAATCAGAAACTGAACTGAAATTTTATTCAGCCAACATCATGGCATAATGAATAGTGCCCAAGGGACAGCCTCATCAGGCTGTGACTCCTTAAATAGAATTATGGCCACAAACAGAACAGATTCTTAACTACTAGGAGAACGCAGATGGACTCAGGTATTTTTGAGGTGATGAAAAGCCAGTGGACGTTTCAACTACCTCCAGGGCAAGTAAGAGATTTTGGGACCCTGGAATGTCTCAGAGGGTGCCTCCCTTATAACTTCTTCCCCAAGCTGGAGAAAGCCAGAGTGAGGTCACTCCAGAGCTTGGCTATTTCACTGGGGCCTCCAAATGTTTTAGCCACACCACAAGTAAGGAGTTGCCTACACACTGAGAGTCAAATATTGAATTCTTTATTGCCAGCAGTCAAGAGCAGGCATATGCCAGAAATAAACTGTCAACCCAGAATGAAGCAAACAAGGGGTTCAAAAAGCCAAAAACAACAAGGATATATAGCAACTTAGCAACCATAAGCTAGCAATTTAGAAGCCATAATGGGAACTTCTGACCATTAGGGAGTTTCAATTATCTTTATGTCCCAGGCACAGTTGATGACTGGAAATTTCCAGAAGTTCTGCCAAGAAGATGTACACTGTTTACTAGAATGTTTAGGACAGATACCTGGAGACAAGATGGAAGAACTACTTTACAATGGAGTCACCTTAGTTAAGTCACTAATAGTCATTTCAAATGCTGCAAACTGTTCAAATGGGTGGATCCATCTGCCACCAGTTGACAGCAAATGAAGGAATTATCTGGTTAGTGTATTTCTTTTTTCCTGATGATGTCTTAAATAAATATTGATACGTCCTTCACCAGTCACTTACCTGGAGTTAAACTACCTACATAATGTGGAAGATGTTAGCAAGTTACTATCAATATAGATGTGTAGGTGAATTTGTCACTGTTTTATCAATGCACTAATGACAATTGGGCAGCACACCTCTGAAAGGGAAAGAGGAAAACAACACTTTAACTTGCTTGTTGCAAAAAGTGTTTCATTTAGTGATCCCCATTGAGAAAATCATTACACTTTAGACCTATGAGACAAACCATGTTTCCATAAGTATCTGTGTAGCTCTTTTCATAGTTTCTGTAGGGAAAAAGACTTGCTTTTTGTAGTTTTACAAAAACCGACCAAGAAACATTGTTTGGATTTCACATATTTTGATCTCTCAAATAATGCACTGTGTAGGAATAAATTCTATGGGCTTGTGAAAATCAATACCAGGAGTGAAATAATCGGGAGACCACTGCAGTTAGATAAAATGGAATGATTTTTTAACACTTCCTTGAGTCTACTTTTATTCTATTTTACGTTTTCACCTTTGTCCTGGATTCATCCTTCTGAATTACTTAGGAAAAATACTCCAATTAAACCCAGAAATAAATAAGCACTACAGATGTCTCTACTTCAGCTTAAATTAATTATCTTCATTTCTCAGTGAAGCTGTCTTTTGGCAAGGGAACCCAAGAACCAATATTTTACTTTACTGGAGTCTCACCAAGAATTGTTCCCCAAACTGATACAAATTATCACACTACATTCCTTTATCTATTTTGCAAGAAGCTTCCGACATGCATGTTTGAATTTTCTCTTTACTGTCATGGGAACATATAAGGCTTTCTTTCAGCTTCCTTCAATTAAAATTGTCAATCTCCTTTTTTGTGGAACTGTTTTACATACTTCTGAACTTGTAAATAAATAAATACATAAATAATTAAATGGAAAAAGAGTTTGGAGTGAATAAAGACTGCCTCTTCTCTGTAATGGTTGCCCCAGTGACTGTTTTCTGATTGCTGCCTTAGTGACTAGCACTCCTTCATACTGGTTACCCCAGTAACTGGTCTTCCTCTGTGATGGTGGTCCCACTTACTGGACCTTCTCAATAATGTGACTTAGGGACTAAAGCTGGTGCGTTTTTTTTTTTTTTTGGTAAGAGTCTCACTCTGTTGCACAGACTGGAGTGTGGTGGCATGCTCATGGCCAAGGCAGCTTTGAAACGCTGAACTCAGGCCCCGCTTGCACCTCAGCCATCCAAGTAACTGGAACCACAAGCATGTGCCCCCATTCCTGGCTCTCATCCTTTTTCATAATTAGTGCCATATTGCCTGGGACTCTCCATTGATTGGTACCCCAGCAACTGGCATTTTTATATAATGGGTGCCCTAGTGACTAGACTCTTCTGTGATGGGTGTCACATTGACTGGGCCTACTGTGATTGGTGCCTCAATGAGAGTACATGCTCTGTGGTGAGTGCCACCATGACTAGCCCTCTTTTATTATGGGTGTCCTCCAAAATGTGTGCCACTGTGTATAGCCCTCCTCTATTATGGGAGCCCCAGTTTCTAGGCATCCTTCATAATGGGCACTCCAGTAAAAGGCCCTCCTCTGTGATGAGTGTAGCAATGACAGGACCCTCTCCATCATAGGTGCTCCACTGACTTGGCTTCCTCAGTGATATGTGCACGCTGCTGCCAATTGTGTGCCCCAACACCTGGTCCTCCTATGTGATGGGTGCCCAAATGACTGTCTGTCCTCTGTGATGACTATTTCAGTGATTGTCTTTCCTCTCTGAGGGGTGTTCCAGTAAGTAATCTTCTTCTGTAATGTGTCCTCAGGGAATGGTCTTCCTTTATATGTGCCCCAGTGACTAACATTCCTCTGCGGTGGGTACCCCAATGACGGACTCTCTTATGTAATTGATGCCCTGTGACTGGCACTCATTCATCAAGGATGCTGTAGTGACTAGACCTCCCTTGTGATGGGTGCTCAGTATCTGGTTCTCCTCTGTGATGGGATACGCAGTGACTGGCTCTCCTCTATAATGATTGCCCTAGTGAAAGAGCCTTCTCCATAATGGGTGCCCCAGAGACTAGCACTCCCCCATTATGTGTGCCCCAGTAACTGAGCCTCCTCTGTGATTGGTGACCCAGTGACTGGTGATCCTCCCTAATTTGCTGCATTTACTAGCCCTCCTCTGTGAGGGGTGTCTCATTACTGAGCCTCCTCATTAATGATTGACTCAGTGACTAGCTCTCCTATGTGATGGGCATCTTCATGACTGGTCTTCCTGTGTGATGGATGCCCCAATGACAGGTACTGCTCTGTAATGGGTGTCAGAGTGAATGGTCCTTCATAATTGGTGGCTTATTTACTGGTCCTCCTATGTGACGGGTGTCACAAGTACACATTCTCATATGTGATGGATGTCCCTTTGACTAGCCCTCCTTTGTGGTGCATGCATTTGTGCCTTCCCCTCCTCTGTTATCATTGCCCTAGTGACAGGTCCTCCTTTGTACTGCATACCTCAGTTAATGTGCCTCCTCTCTGGTAGGTGCTCCAGTGTCTAACCCTCCTCTGTAATGCATATAGCACCTACTTTCCGCCCCTTTGTGATGTTGCTGCAGTTACTGGCCCTCCTCTGTAATCAGATCCCCAGTGACAGAGCTCTTAGTAAGTGCTACAATAAATGGCCCTCCTCTGTGTTGGCTGCCTCAGTGACTGGCCCTCCTCTGTGATGTATGCTTCAGTGACTTTCATTTATAATGGTTGTTCCAGTTACTACCTTTCCTAATGATGGATGCCCCAGTTACTTGACCTTTCTCTGTTGGTTTCCTCAGTGACTATCCATCCACTGGTTGTAAGAGTCCCAGTGAATAATGTACACTGTGATGGATGATGGGTGCCTTAGTGTAACCTTGGTGTGACTGTCTTCCCTCTGTGACATGTGCCCAGTGACTGATACTACTCTCTGTTGGGAGTCATCATGATTGATTTTCTTCTCTGATGGGTGTACCTGTGATTAGCCTTCTCTGATGGGTTGTCTCAGTGATTTCTTTTTTATGGGAGCCCAAGTAATTGCCCTACTCTTGGATGGGAATCCCAGATTCAACTGCCCTCCATGATGGGAACCCCTGTGACTAGCTCACTTCTGTGAGGGTGTTACAGTGACTGACCCTTCTGCAATATGTGTGCCCCTGTAACATGTTTTCCCCTGTGATGGGTGGCCTAGTAACTGGCCTTCCTGTGTTGGATGCCCAAATGATTGATCTTACTCCATAATGGGTGCCTCATTTACTGGGTCTACTTCGTGATTTGTTCCTCAGTTTCGAGCCCTACTGTGTGATGTGTGGCTGAGACCAGCCCCCCTCACTTTGGGGGTGCCACATTGACTATCCAACCTCTGCTATGGGTGTCCCAAGTTACTGGACTTCCTCTGTGATGGAAGCCCCAGGAAATAACCCTCCTCCATGATGAGGGTTTCTATAGCCGGACCTCCTCTGTGATGGAAGCTGCAGTGGCTGGCCCTCCTCTCTGATCTGTGTCCCAGTCATTGCCCCACTTTGTGGGTGCTCCAGTGCCTAGACCTCCTCTACAATGGGTATTTCAGTTATTAGCTCTCCTCTGTGATGGATTTCTCTGTGATGTGTGTTCCCGTGATTCTTCCTCCTCCTAATGGGTGACACAGTGACTGATTATCCTTTATGATGAGTTCCTCACTGACTGGCCCACCTTAGTGATAAGTTCCTCAGTGACCACCTCTCCTCTCTGATAGGTATCCCAGTTACTAATCCCTTTTTGTGATGGGTACCACACTGACTTTGCATCCTCAGTAATGGCTACCTCAGTTACTGACCCTCTTCTGTGATCAGAGCCTAAATGACTGAGTCCTCATAATGGGTCTCCCAGTGACTGGCCTTCCTCTATGATTGGTGCTTCATTAAAGGCCCTCTATTGTCATATGAACCTCTGTGATTGACTCTTCTTTGTGATGGGTTTCCTACAAATGCCTCCCTTTGTTATAGGTGTCCCAGTGTGTAGTTTTCTGTGGTAGGTGCACAAGTAACTGGTCCTCCTACATAAGATATGCCCCAATGGCTAGCACTCCTCTGTGATGGGTGTCTCAGTGACTGTCCCTCCTATATAATCAGTGTCCTATTGGTTGTCTGTTATCCATAAAGAATGTCCTAGGGACTAAGCCTCTTCTTTAATTAGTGCTCCAGTGTCTGGTTATCCTCTGTGATGTGTTTCGCAGTGACTGGCTCTACTTTGTGATGGTTGCCTCAGTTACAGGGCCTCCTCCATATTGGGTACACCAGTGACTAGCTCTCCTCTATTCTGGATGCTCTAGTGATGGGGCAGCTTCTGTGATAGGTGTTCCAGTGATTGGCACCCATCTATAATGGCTGCCCTAATGAATAGACGTGCTCTATAACGTGTTTCCCATTGACTGGCACTCTTATGTGATAGGTGCCATAGTGTTTGGTTCTCCTCTACAATCCGTGTCTAAGGAACTGGCCCTCATCTGCGATGGATACCCCAGTGAATGGCCTTCTTTGTGTTGGGTTCACCAATGACAGTCTCTCCACTATTGTGGGATTTCCAGTGAATGACCTCCCCTGTGATGGGTGCCCCAGTGAAAGGCTTTTATCTGTGGTAGGTGCTCAGTGACTACTTCTCCTCTGTGATGGGAGTCACAGTGTCTGGGTCTATTCTGTGATAAGTGCACGAGAAATTAGTCTTCTTTTGTAATTGCTGCCTCACTGACTGAACTTCCTTCATAGTGAGAACTCCAGTAACTGACCCTCCTTTGTGATGAGATTCCCTGTGATTTGGCCTTCTCCATAACTGGAGCCTTTGTGACCTATCTTCTGGGATGGGTGCCCCACTCGCTAGACTGCCTCCATAATGGGTATCCCACAGATTGACCCTCCTCCATTATGTGTTCCAAAGTGTCTGAGCCTTCTGTTATTCTTAGACTGGCAATCCTCCATAATGGTTGTATCAGTAACCAGTCCTCCTCTGTGATGGGCGTCCAATTTACTGCCTCCTCAATAATGGGTGATCCAGTGACTAGACTTTTTTTGTGATGGGTGCCTGCTTATCCTGTGTGATTTTTGCCCCAGTGGCTGATCCTTCTCTGTAATGGGTGTGACAATGACTTGTCTTTCTCCATGATTGATGTCTTAGTAACTGACCTTCCTCTGTGTTGGGTATCACAGTGATAAGCTCTCTTCTGTGATGGATGTCCCAGCTATTAGCCCTCCTTTGTGATACATGCAAGTGAACAGCCCTTCCTCTGTTATTGATGCCATTGTGAATGACCATCCTGTATGATGGATGCCCCAGTGACTTCATGTCAGCTGTGGGAGTGGTCCCTGTGACAATGTCTCCTCCATATTTGGTGCTCCAGTACTATCCTACCTCTGTGATGGGTGACAAATGACTAGGTCTATTTTAAAATGGGTTCCCCAGTGACTTGCTCTTCTTTGTGAAGTTTTCAACAATGTTTTGCCTTCCTTTGTGATTGATGCTCCAGCGATTGACCTGCTTTCATTATCAGTCCCCCAGTGACTGTGCCTCCTCTGTGATTGGGACCAAGTGACCAGTCCTTCTCCATAGTGTTTTTTCCCATTGACTAGCTTTCCTCTGTAATGGCTGTTTCACTTACTAGGCCATTTCTCTAATGGGTGTCCCAATGACTAGCCCCCCTTTGTAATGGGTATAACAGTGACTTGCCTCTACCATGTTGTCTATCCCAGTGGCTGGAATCACTTGTGATTGGTTTCCCAGTGATAGGTCATCATATATGATGGGTGCCACTGTTACTAACCCTTTTTTTTGGTAGATATCACAGCTCCTTGGCCTCCTCCATAATGTTTTCCCCAGAGACAGGGCCTCCCCTGTGATTGATGTGCCAATGTACACCCGTTCTCTATGATGGGAGCTGCAGGACTATCCCTCTTCTTTCATTGTTGTTCTTATAAAGGGAATCCTCTAAATGGGTGCTACAGTGATTTGCCCTTCTCTGTGATGGGTGCTCCAGTGACTGACCTTACTCTGTGATGGGTGTCCCAGTGACTGGGCCTCTTCCACAATAGGGGATCCATTGACTGGGTCTTCACTAGAATGTGGTGCCTCAGGACTGATCAACTTCCAAATGGGATAACCCAGTGACTAGTTCTGCTCTGTGATGAGTGTTGCAGTATCTGGGTCTCCAGCATAATTGTTTTTTCCTTTACTAGACATTCTCTTCCTTTGGTGACACAGTGAATCATTCTCCTCTGTGATGATTGTCCTAGAGGCTACTTCTTCTATGTAATAGATAGCCCATTGACTGGGCATTCTCTACAATGGGTGTCTCAGTGACTGATCCTCCTCTTCCAAAAAAAATTCATCAGCAGCTGATCCTCCTCTGTGATGGATACCATACTGACTTTGCCCTCCGCTGTGATGGCTTCCCAAGCGAATTGTCCTCCTCTGTGACTGCAATTCCACTGACTGAGAACTTCATAATGGATTCCACAGTAACAGGTTTTCCTCTGTGATGGATACCAAAGTGACTGGATCCTTTTTGCTGGGTTAGCCTGGAACAGACTCACCTCTGTAATGGGTGGCACAGTGACTGGTCTTACACTGCAATTTGTGAATGCCCCTTCTCCATTATTGCAATTTGTGAATACCCCTTCTCCATGATTGGTCCCCCAGTGACAGGCCTACCTCTGTTATTGGTGCCAAACCGACAGTCCTTCCTCTGTCATTGGTGTCATAGTACGTGCCCTCTTCTGTGATGGGTGTCACAGTGACTAGTCCTCCTCTGTTATTCTGTGATGGTTGTCCCTATGACTGCCTCTCCTCTCTGATGGGAGTGCCAGGGGACTGGTCATCCTCTGTGGTTAGGGTGACAATGACTGGTCTTCCTCCGGTATGGGTGCAATAATAAGTGTGCCTCCTCTGTGATTGATGCCCAGTGACTGACCATCTTCCATAATTTTTTACTCAGTGACTAACCCTTCTCTCTAATGGATATACAACTTACTTGGTTCCTCCATATTGGGTGCCCCTCTGAGTGATGACTGGGTCTCATCCAAAATGTGTGCCCCAGTTGCTTGGTTCCCTCATGAGCCCTGGCACAGTGACTGGCCTTTATATATAATGGGTGGATAGTGAGTAGCCCTCACTAGTGACTAGCCTGTGTTACATTGAGTGGGCTTGTCTATAATGAGTGCCCCAGTGATTGGATAACCTCTGTGATTGGTGATCCAATGACTGGTCATTCTCTGAAGTGGATGTCATAGTTCCTAGGCCTCATGTATGATGGGGAATCCTCATCAGTGTCTCCTGAAAAGTGGGTGCCCTCGTGAGTAGCCCTCTGCTATTATGGGTTCCCCAGTTTCTGGACCTTCTTCATTATGGGTGAACCTGTGACTGACTCTCCTTTATGATGTGTATTCCAGTGACTGAATTGCCTCCATAATAAGTGTTCCATTGACTTTGCCTCTCTTTGATTTGTGCCACAGTGGCTGAAACTCCTCTGAAATAAGTGCCTAATTAGTCCCACTCTCTGATGGGTGTGCCAGTAACTGAACATCCTTCATAATTGGTGTCCCAATAGCCATCTATCCTCTTTGATGGGTGTCCCTATGACTGGCTCTCCTCCATGATAGATGTCCCTGTGACTGAACCTCCTCTAACTTTGGTTTCCTAGTGACTGACCCTCATCGATGAAAAATGCCCCAGTGACTGGTAGTCCTTTGTGATGTGTACTCAAATGACTAGCTTTCCTCTGTGATTGCTGCCACAGTGACTACAAAAATGGGTCCATCAGTGACTTTTCTTCCTCCATTATGGGTGCATCAGTAACTCTATCTCCTTGGCGATTTATGCGTATGTGACTGGTCTTTCTCTGTTATGGGTGACCAAGTGAATACCTCTCCTCTGTGAATGGTGCCCCAGTGACTGCCCTTTCTCTGTGATGGGTGCCTTAGTTCTGGACCTTCTCTGTGATTGATATCCCATTGACTGGTCCTCATGTATAATAGGTGTCCTAGTAACTAGCCCTTCACTGTTGTGGGTGCCTCAGTGTCTGACTTTCCTCTATGATGAGAGCTCCAGTGACTGGGTCTCCTCTGTGATTGGTAAACTGATGGTGTGCCATCTTCTGTAATGGATACTGTAGTGACTAGATCTCTTTTGTGACGGTTATCCTCATAACTGGGCCTTCTCCAAAATGGATGCCCCAGTGACTAACCCTCTGCTCTGATGGGTGTCACAGTTTCTAGTCCTCCTTCAAAATGGGTGTCCTGGTGAATCCCCTTTTCTGTGATGTGTGTTCTAGTCAGTTGGTCTTCTCCATAATGAGTCCCCAGGGACTGTGTCTTCTCTGTGATTGGTGATCCAATGACTGGCCATCCACTCTAATGGGTGATGCAGTTATTAGACTTCCTCCATTATGGATATCCTTGTAACTGGGCCTCCACCAACAAGGGTGAACCATTGGTTGTCTATGAGGTTTGCCCAGTTTGGGGGCCTCCTCTACAGTGGATATCCAGTGACTGGCCCTCCTCCAAAATTGATGCCCCAGTGACTATCCCCCTCTGTGATGGATGTGCCAGTAACTCGTTCATAGTTGGTGTCCCAGTGACTAGCCCTACTCCATGGTGGGTCCTTCAGTGACTGTAACTCTTCCATAATGAGTGCACAGTTACCAGCCCCCCTCAGTTATTGGTGTCCCCGTGGCCAGCCATCCTTTGTTGGAGTGCTTTCATAACTGGCCTGCCTCTTTTTGGTTTTCCAGTCTCTGGCCCTCCTCTATAATCATTTCCCAGTGAATGCCTCACTTCTGTTTTTGGTGCCCCAGTGACTGATCTTCCTCTGTTTGGGAGTATTCCAATGAATGGATCTCCTCTGTGGTAGGAACACTAATGATTGAGGTTTATATAAAATGGGTAGTGAGTGTTTGACCCTACAATGCTTTTGGTGCCCCAGTTATGGGCCCTTCTCTATGAAAAATAACCCCGTCTGATCCTCTTCTGTGACTGGTGCCACTTTGGCTAGCTTTGATTTGTGAATGCTACTTCAGTAACTGGGTGTCTCAGATAATAGGTGTCGTAGTGATTAGCTTTTCTCTATTATGGGTGTACCAATGACTGGGACTCCTCAGTGTTTAGTGCCCTAGTGACATACCTTTTTCTATAATGGGTGCTCCAGTCCTTATCGCTTCTCTCAGATGGGCATCCCAGTAACTGCACCTCCTCAAAAATTGGCCTCCCAATAACTGAATCTCCTCCATTTTGGATGTTCCAGTGATTGGTCCTCCCCTGTGATTGGTGCCCCAGGACTGTACCTTCTCCATAATGGTTATCCCAGTGACTAGTCCTCTGTCATTGGTTTTCCACTTACTGGGCCTTCTCTATTATTGGTGCCCCAGTGACTGGTACTCCATCGTGATTTGTTGTTCAGTCACTGATTCTCCTCTGTAATTGGTGCCCCTGTGACTGTCTCTCTTCTGAGAGGGGAGCCCTAGTGATTTACTCTCCTCTATGTTGGGTGCCCCAGTGAGAGACTTTTCTCTGTTATGGGTGCTTCAGTGGCTTGTCCTCTATGATATGTCTCCCAGTGACTGTAACTCCTCTGTGATGGATGCCCCAGTGACTTGTCCTCTCCTGTAATCATTGTCCTGTGACTGGTCCTCTGTGATAGGTACCCATGTGGCTGGCCCTCATCTATCATGGTTAAACTAGTGATTAGCCATCCTCTTCTGGATGCCCTAGTTAGACTCACTCTCCTCTGTGATGGATACCCCAGTGACTGGCTCTGCTTTGTGATGTCTTCCGGGTGACTAGGCCTCTTCCATGATTGGCTTCCCAGTGATCGGTCTGCTTCTGTTATGGGTGCCTTAATAACTGTGTCTCTTCCAAAACTGATGCCCCAGTGACTAGCCCTCCTCTGTGATGGATACCCTATTTTCTCTGTCTCTTTCATAATGCATGATCCAGAGTACAGTCTTTGTCTTTGATGGGTGTCCCAGTGACTGGACCTCCCCTGTGTTGGGTGTCCCAGTGACTGTCTCTCCTCTTTGATGTGTGTCTTTGTAACTGGCTGTCCTTTGTAATCAATACCCTTATGTATCAGTGACTGTAATGGGGTTCCCAATGATTGCCACTCCTCCATAATTGGTGTCCCAATGATTTGATCTTATCTGTGATTGGTCATCAGTGAATAGCTCTCCTCTGGGAAGGGTGTTTTAGTGACTGTTCCTCCTCTGTATTCCGTGAATTATTGGCTGTCTCTCCTCTGTGATGTGTGCCCCAGTTACTGCCTTTCCTTTATAATTGGTGCTCAGTGACCTGTCCTCGTCTGTAAAGGGGGGCTTCCTCTGTAATGGGTACTTATTGACTGGGATCCCACTGTGATAGTTATCACAGTGATAGGCCTCCTCTTTGATGGATGGCACCATGACTGACTCTTTTCTGTGATGGGTGCCCCAGTGACAAGCTCTCCTGTGTAATAGATATCCTAGTTGCTGGTTTTCTGTGTTTGGTGCCACAGTGATTAGCTGTCTGTGATGGTTGCCCCAATGACTGGTTCTCCTATATTATGAGTGTTCAAGTTACTAGCCCTCTTCTAAAATGGAATTCCCAATGACTGGATTTTCTCATTAATGGATGCCCCAGTGACTAGAAAATCTCAGTGAGGCATGTCACAGTGACTGGCCATCCACCAAAAGGAGTGCACCTGTAACTCACCTTCTCTGTGCTGGGTATTCTAATGAATGGCTTGACTCTGTGATGGGTGTTCCAATAATTGGTCCTCCTCCATAATGGGCACTCCAGTTACAAGTTCTCCACTATGATTGCTGTCACAGTGAATAGACTTCATTGTGGGTGCTCCAGTGACTGGCCTGTCTTTAAGATAGGAACTCCAATGACTGATCATCCTTCTCATGTATACCCCAGTGACTGGGCCTCCTCTGTGAAGAGTGTCTCAATGATTCTTCCTTGTCTGTAATTGATCCCTCATTTATTGACTTTTTTCTGTGATAGGTCCCTCAATGACTGGCTATCTTCTGTGATGAATGACCCAGTGAATAGTTCTCCGGATTACCTCTGTGATGATTGTCCTAGTGATGGTTTTGCTTCTGTATTTCCTGCCCCAGGGATTATCCTTCTTCTGTGATGGTTGCCAAATTGACAGTACCTCCTCTCTTATTTGTGTCCCAGTAATTGGGTCTCCTTATAATGGGTCCTCCAGTGATTAGCTCTCCTTTGCAATGGGTTTCTTAAGAAAAGCCAGTCATTGGAGCACCTATCTCAAAGCAGGGCTAGTCTCTGATTCACCCATTACAGACAAAAGTCCATAGCTGGGTCACCAATTATGGATGGAGGTCAATCACTGGGACACCCATCACTGAGGTTGGCCCATTTCCAGTACACCAATCACAGAGGATGATGAGTGACAGGAACACCCAATTTGAAGGAGGACAGGTAACTGGGTCACTGCTCACAGCGGACAACTTGTCACAGATAATATATATTACTGAGGCACCTATCAAATGGATCGTCAATGGTACACTAATCACAAACTCTGCCTTATCACTGGAACACCCATAACAAGGCCAAGTCACTGGGTCACACTTTATAAAGGAGGGGATTCCAGAGGCATCCTTCACAGAGGAGATCCAGTCACTGATGTATCAACTACAGAGGAGGCTCAGTAACTGAGGCACCTATCATAGACAAGGATCAGTAAAAGGGGCACTCATCAGAGAGGAAGCCAATTCAATGGAACACTCACCAAAGAAGGGCTTGTCTCTGGAGCACACATTATGGAGGAGATTCAGAAACTGGGCCACCCATAGCAGGGGAGGGCTAGTCACTGAGACACCAATTTTGGAAAGTGCCAATCACAATGGGGCACCAATCACAAATGATGGCCAATCATTGGGAATCAATCACAGAGAAGACCTAGCCACAAGTGAATCAATTTTGAGGATTCTGACTCATTATGACATCCATTATATATAAATGATAGTCACTACAGTGCCCATTATACATGAATGCAAGCAATAGGAGCACCAATCGCACAGAAGGCCAAGTGACTGGGGCCCACATTATGAAGGCGTCTCAGTCATTGTAACACACATCAAAGGGTAGAACTGGTCATTGGGAAACCCATTATAAATGAAGTCTAGTAAGTTAGAGACCCATAACAGATGAGGGGTTGTGTAGTCACTGGGTGAACAATTATGGAGGAGAGCCAGTCATTGGGGAACTTATGGAGGATGCCCAATCATGATAACCCTGATCACAGATGAGGGACAATCTTTGTGGAACCCTTCAACGTAAAGCATAGTCATTGGGCACCCATCACAGAGAAGAATCTCTCACTAGGGCACCAGTTTTAAATGAGGACTGGTACAACCATCAAAGAGGAGAACCATCATTGGTACATCAATCACAGAGAAGTGCTATACACTGGAGAAGTCATCACAGAAAAGATACATTTACAGAGACCACAAACACAGAGAAGAGCCACTGAGACATCACTGAAGAGGAAGAATCACCGAAGCACTGATCAGAGAGAAGGCCTAGTAACTAGGGTACCCACTAGTAGGAGAGCCAATCACTGGGGTACTGATCACAGAGAAAGCCAGTCACTGGAACTCACAACACATAGGAGGGTAGTCACTGGTAAACCCATCAGAGTGGAAAGTCAGTAAATGAGACCAGTCACTGGGGCACACATTACAGAGGAAATCACTGTGACATTCATCACAGAAAAGGACAAGTCACTGGGGAACCCATTTTGGAGAACTAATAACTGGGGCACCAATCACAGAGGGAGACATTCAATGTGACCCCCATTAGAGAAGTGCTAATCACTGAGTTACCCATTAGGAGAGCCAATCACCAAGACGCCAATTACAAGGAGGGCCAGTCACTGGAATACCCAACCACAGATGAGGGTTAGTCACGAATGTATCAATCACAGTGGAGAGTCAGTAACTGGATCATCCTTTATGGATAAGGGCCGATCAATTGGTCACCCAATACCAACACAGGCAAGTCACTAGGACACCCATCACAGAGGAGGACTAGTCCCGGGGCAACCATTTTGGAGGTGGATCTGTCACCAGGACATGCCTCAAAGAGATAAGCTTGTCACTGGGCACCAATTAATGAAAAGGCCCAGTCACTGGGACTCCCATTGCAGAGAAATGCTAGTCACTTGGGCTCATATTAGGTAAGAGGGCCAGTCACTGTGGCAACCAACAAAATTAAGGCTAATCACTGTGGCACCCCTCAGAAAAATTCTGGTAAGTGGGAAACCTTTCACAGATGAAAGCCTATCACTGTGGCACACATTACAGAGGAGTTTCAGATGCTGTAGCACCCATCAAATAGGGGTTCCCATTAGGATGAAGGTCAGTCACTGTGGCACCCATTGAAGATAAGGTCAATCACTAGGCACCCATCAAAAAGGATACCAGTCACTGGGGCATTTGTCATAGAGGAGGATCAGTCACTGGGGCATGCAAAAGAGAAGAGCCAGTCACTAGGATACAGAAAACATATGAGGGTCAGTATCTAGGACAGCCTTCATAAAGAAGCAGAGTCACTGGGTCACTCATAACAGAGAAAGGCCAGTCAATGGAGCAATCACAGAGGAGAGATAGTAACTGGGGCAACCACTACAGAGGAAGACAGTCACTGGGCCATCCATTACAGAAGAGGATGAGTAAATGGGAAACTCATTATGGAAGAAATCCAAGTCCTGGGGCAACCGTCATAGAAGAGGGTCAAACCTTGTGTAATGATCATAGATGAGGGCCCATCACTGAGATTCCCATCACACATAAAAGCCAGTCATTATAACATTGACCAAGATGAGTAACAACCACTGCAGCATACATGACAGAGGAGGTCCAGTCACTAGAACAGCCAACACGAAGGAAGACCATTACTATCCAGCCATCACAGGAGAGGGCCAGTGACTGGGGACACAGAGATGTCCCCAGTCCTTGGTGCTTCCATAACAGAGGAGGGCCAATCATTGGACAATCATCACAGGGGCTGCACAGTCTCTGGGGCGCCCATCACAGTGGAGGCCCAGTGACTGGTGCATACATCACAAGGGAGGGCATGTCACAGAGATACTAATCACAGAGGAAGACCAAAACCTTGAGCATCCATTAGGCGAAGCCCAGTCACAAGGAATCCGTCACGGAGGAGGGCTAGTCACCTGGACACCCATCACTGAGGAGATTCAGTCACTGAGGCATCTATCACACTGCAGGGCTAGTCACTGATGTACCTGTTACAGAATAGATCCAGTCACTGTGGCAGCCATTAGAAGGAAGGTCAATCACTGGGGCACTGATACAGACAGAAGAACCTATATCTGGGGCACTCATTACAGAGGAGGCTCAGTCTTTGAGATATTTACCACAGAAGAGAACCAATCACTGGGACGCCCATGACAGAGGAGGAAAAGGCTTTTGCAGCCACACTAGGTAAATTCCAATCACAATGGCACCAATCACAAAGGCAGACCAGTCAATGGGACAGATATTGTGAAGGATATCCAATAAAAAGACAGCAAACATACAGGAAAGCCAGTCACAAGAGCACTCAATTAGAGGAGATCCATTTAATAGGACATCTTTCAAATAAGAGGAATAGTTATTTGGACACATATGACAGTATGGCCAGTAATTGTGACAGCAACCAAAGAGGAGGCTGGTCACCAGGTTATCCTTCATGGTTATGACCCAATCACCATGACACCCTTCACAGAGGAGGACTTTTCACTTGGATGCCCATTATATATGAAGGCCATTCACAAGGCCAGCAATCACAAATGTGACTCAGTCACTGGTGTACACATTACAGAGGAGTTCCAGTTACTAGGACACCCATGCTAAAGGAGAGCCAGTCACTAAAGCATCAATTATAGAGGACAACCAGTATGTAGAAGATTCATCACAAGGAAGGCTAGTCATTGGGGCAACCATTATGGAGGAAGGCCTGTCACTGTGGTAATAATCACACAGGAGGAAAAGTCACTTTGGCACAATAATGGAGGAGGGTCAGTAACTGGAACATCCATTATGGGATAGCCTCAGTTATTGTGACACCCATCACAGGAAGGCTAGTCATCATGACACTATTTATGAATGAGGGCCTATCATTGGTGTACCAATTTCCCAAGTGGCACAGTCACTGGTACAACCAAAATGGAGGAAGACTAGTCACGGGGCCACACAGTATGTAGGAGACTCAGTCACTATGGCAAATAACACAGAGGAAATCTATCCAGTGTGGTACCCATTAATGAGAAGGATCAGTCACTGAGGTATTTTTACAGAATAGGGTCAGTCACTGGGACACTCATCATAGAGAAGGGAAAGTCATTGGGGCACATATTATAGAAAAGGCTCAGTCACTGAATCATCTATCACACAGGACAGTCATTCACTGCAACCACCATCACAGACCAGCCAGTTACAGGGGCACCCATCACAAAGAGAAAGCCAGTCACTAAGGCAAACATCACAGAGGAATTTCAGTCACTCAGGAACCCATTACATAGGAGGGCCCATCACTGGGACACACATTTAGAGTAGGCTTAGATGCTGATACGCCAATCAAAGAGGAGGGCCTGTCACTGGCACAGCCATCACAGAAGACACCCAGTCCCTGTGGTAGCCACCAAAAGAAGGAATAGTCACAGTGCATCTATTACAGATAAGGCTTTGTTACTGAGGTACCTTTCACAGAAGTTGGCCAGTCACTGAAGCACATATCACACAGGAGGGCAAGAGACTGGAGCAATGTAAGGAGGAAGTTCAGTCACTGTTATAAGCATCAGAGAGTAGGTCAGTCACTGGGATGCTTAACACAGTGGAGTGACAGTAACTGGAGGACAAATAATGGTGGTGTACAGACACTGGGGTACCAATCAGAGAAAAGGATCAGTGATTGCATCACCAATTACAAAAAAAACAAAAAACAAAAAAACCTGTAACTGAAACATCTATCATGGAGTAAGGCCAGTCAATGATGCAACAACCACAGAAGGACAGTCACTGGGAATTCATCATAGAGGAGGGTCAATTATGGGGAGAGCCATCACAGATAAAGGCCAGTAATTGGTGGTCCAATCATAGAGGAGTACAAGTTACTCAGGCACCCCTCAAAAAGTAGGACCAGTTGTGGACAAATACTGCAGAGGCGGACCCATCTCAGGAACACCACTCATAGAAGAGAGTTACTCAATGGGATACCCATGACAAAGGATGGCTAATCACTTTGGTACCCAAAACAGAGGAGTCATTGGAGAATGCATAAATAGGAGGGCCATTTCCTGGGACACCATTTACAAAGGGTGACTTGTGACAGGAACACCCATTATTAAAGAGACACAGTTTCTGGGACATCCATCACAGAGGAGCACTAGCTACTTGGGCACTCATGAAGGAGGAACAGTCACTAGGCACCTATCACCAAGGAGACCAGGTCACTGGGGCAAACATATTGGAGGGATACTCACAGGCCAGCAATCACAGAGGACAGGTAGTCACTGAGGTACCCATCACAAAGGAGGTCAGTCACTGTGGCACCTGTTATGTAGGGGGCAGGTCATCAAGGAGGTCTGGTAACTGGGGCACTCATTATGTAGTAGGTTCATTATTAAGTGGTACATTCATCACGGAGAAGGACGATTCAATGGGAAAACCATTATTGAGGAGGGACAGTCACTGTGGCATGAATCACATTATTGAGGAGACCTGGTCAGTCAGGCAGCAATCACAGAAAAATTAGTCACTGGGGCACCATCACAGAAGGATCATTCACTGGAGCATTTTTCACAGAGGAGGGCCAGTTACTGGGGACCCATCACAGATGAGGGACATTCATAGGAGCACCCATTATGAAAAAGATCTTTTCAGTAGGAAATCTGTCATAGAGGAGAGTCGCTGGGACACCCATCAAAGAGAATAATCAATCACCAAGGCATCCATCACAGAGGAAGGTTAGTCACAGGAATACCCATTATGAAAGAAGCTCCATTACTGGAAAAACCATCATAGAAAAGGACTAGTCGCTGAGATACCCAATTTGAATAAGGTTCGGTCACTGAGGCACCAATCACAGAGGAGATAAGTCAAAGTAACACCATTTATCCAGAAGGACCAATCACTGGACACCTATCACAAAGGAGGACCAGTCATAGGTGCATCTATTATGGAGAAGGTGCAGTAAGTGGGGTAACCATCACAGAAGAGGGCTAGTTACTGGTGTACCCATTTGGGAGGAGGACGAGTTACTAGGACAAACAACACAGAAGTGGGCTTGTCAGTGAGGAACAAATCACAGAGCATAACCTGTCATTGGGGAATCAATCATAGGGGAAGTTAGGCACTAATTATTGAGAAGGCCCATTCTTGTGACACACATCACAGAGGAAAGCTAGTCACTGTGACTTCCTTCACAAATGAAGGCAAGTCACCGGAAAAAAGAGCAATCACAGGGGAGGTGCAGTCACTGGGAATCCATTATGGAGGAAGCCAAGTCACTGGGGTACTCTTCACAAAAGAGGGCCATTCATTGGAGAACCCATTATGGAGAGGTCCCTTATTAAGCAGAACACCCATCATAGAGGAAGGCGATTCACTTGGGAAATCACTCCAGGGTGCCAATCAAAAAGGAGGCTTAGTTATGGGGCGTCCATAATGAAGGAGTTCATGTCACTTGGGAAATCATTATGGACTGGATGCAGACACTGGGTCACAGAAGAGGGTTGGTCATTAGGGCACCCATCAAAGAGGAGGAACTATCTTTGGGGCACCCATCACTGAATACGGACAGACACTGGCAAACTCATTATCAAGGAGGGGAACTCACTGACCATCTAACCAAGAGGAGATCCAATCACTGGGACACGCATTACAAAGGAGAGCCAGTCACTATGGCACCCATCAAAGAGGAAGCTCAGTCACAAGGGCAGCAATCACAGAGAAGTGCATTTATTTGGGCACATATTATAGAGAAGGGCCACTAATTGTGCCACCCATTACAGAAGAGGGCTATTCACTGGGGCACCCATAACAGAGGAGGCCCAGTATCTGGGACACTCATCACAGAGGACAGGTAGTCAAAGAAGCATTAATCACAGAAAAGGACCAATCTCTAATGGATCCATCACTCAGAAGGACTAGTCAATGGAGTATCCAATTTGGAGGAAGGTCAGTCACAGGGACACCAAATATGAATGAGGCCAAGTTTATGGAGCACCTATTATGAAGGAGGCTAAATTACTGAGAACACCATCACAGAGGAAGGTCAGTCACTGAGATAACGCTTGGGTAGTGGGCAAGTTACTAAGGCACCAATCACAGAAGAGGACCAGTCATGGAGGCACCCATCAAAGAGGAGGGTCAGTCAGTGGGGCAGCCAGCAAAGAGGAAGGCTTCATCAATGGGACAAGCATCACCAAATAGAGTAAGTGAATAGATCTCCCATGATAAAAGATGTCTATTCACTAGGGCACTCCTTAATGAGGAGTGCAAGTAACCGGGGCACTGATCACAAGAAGGCCAATCATTGGGGCACATATCACAGAGAAATCCAGTTACTGGTGCACCCATCACACAGAAGTGCTTGCCATGGACAACTATTATAGAAGAAAGTCATTCACTGAGGAACCATCTCATATTAGGGTCAATCTCTGGGACACCCATTAGTGGAGGCTCAGTCATGAAGGCAGTCATCTTAGATGACTGCATCACTTATTCCAGAGGAGACCCAGTCACTGGGGCAGCCATCACAGAGAATGGCCAGTAACTGAGGCACTCATCACAGAGAATTTTCACTAAGGCCACAATCCTAGCAGAGGCTCAGTCATTGAAGCAACCTTAACAGACGAGGACCAGTCACTGGGATATGAATCACAGAGGCAGAGTGGCCATGGGGTGACCCCTTATAGAGAAGGCCTAGTCAATGGGACGCCAAATCCAGAGGAGGCCTATTCACTGTGAAAACCAAAACAGAGAAGACCCATTCAGTGGAGCACACATATTTCAGGAGGGAATGTAAGTGGGGCATCCATTATGAAGGAGGCCCAGTTACTGTGGCACCAATCAAGAAAGAAGGTCTGGTTTTCCAGTAAGATGGCGACAGCACAGCTGGCATTGTGAGATTCCCAAAAGTGAGTTACCATAAAGACTCTTACTTTCCTTCCCCCACCTCCCCACCCAGTGGCAGCCTCACCAGCACTAGGCCTTGAGACACTTGGTGCCATGCATGGCTGGCTATTGCAGCCACCCTGCCACTGCTGTTCCACAACAGGTGGCCCCAGGCCCAGCTGCGTGGAGCTCCCAGCTCCCTTCCTGGCTACACCATCTCACCCAGCCGCAAGCTGCCCACTGCTGCCTGTGGAGATCATTGGATACCACATTGTGGAGATCTGGGTTCCCTTGCTGGCTACACTGATCTGCCTGGCAATCAGTCACTGCCAGGTCCCTCCATTCTCACCCCTCAGATCTACAGGCTCCATTCTTCCCTGGAGCGCCCCACCAGGCCCAACGCTGCTGCTTCCCATGCAGGACCCTGGCACCCGTTCCTCCACCCAGGCTGAAGCACCCAAAGCTGCAGCTGTTGTTTGACTCTCCAAAGTTCTGGGTTCCCACCCTGGGTTCTGGGTCTCTGCCCAATCCATCTCAAGTCATGATCACCTAGGGAGGCTCTAGGCGCCCATCCCTCAGAGATACCATCTCTATTCCTGGTTGAGGTGCCCTGCTCAGAGCCCATATCTGCTGCAACCACCTGCCACCTGCCCTCTGGAGTTCTGGTGCCCACTCTGACTGAGGTGCCCAGCACTCTTGCATGCCACTTCCCTGAACTCTTCCCTGATTACAGCTGGAGCCCAGTGACCAGGCAGAGACCTGCAGTGACTCACACACCAGCTCTGCCTTACCTCCAGCTTGGGGGCTAAGACCCCATGGTTGTGTAAGGGAACAGTACATCTTAAGGAGGAGCTGAACAGCCACTCTCAGCTCTCAGCTCTGGCCCAGGGAATTCTGGGCTTCTTCCTCCACCCCAAGCCACTGAGAGCACACCAAATGCAGCACCCAGCAATATCGCTGATTCCCAGTGCCTGATGCCAGGCACACATCATAGTCCGTCATAGTGGATCATCCATTACTCGAATGAGTGGAAAGAAAGGATGGGTGGAAAGCAAGGATCAGCAAAAAGGAGCCACCTACCAAAGCCATTTTCCAGGCAGAGATTTGCATTGCCCTGCCCATCTATGAGCAGCCTCCACCTTGGTTTTGAAGGTAACCTCACCAAACAGGAGAGAGAAGTCCCTCCCCTATGCTTAGTCAGGCAGAGCCAATTCAGTCCTGTGGCAGGTCTGTCAGACAACATGCCAAGGGAATCAACCCAAGCTATGTGTAAATCTTTCTGCCTGCAATGAGAACAAAAGGGAGAGGCTAGGGATCACAACTGACAAGATTTTAGAAACTCAGGAAAGACTCCAGAGCTAGTGTGCTTTCTTAGTTTGATTTTATTGTTTTGACTGTTTGTTTTGCTCACTTTTGTTTGCTTTTTGAGTTAGACTGCTTTCCATGCTTATCAGTTTGTTATTTATTTCATTCACAGTATTAT
>CAUYQG010101586.1:0-18340 GCA_963574415.1 Tarsius wallacei
TATGATTTAGAATGCACCTTTTTTTTTTTTTTGAATTGGAGTCTCACTCCATTGCCCAGACTGGAGTGCAGTGGCCACTCCCGGCCACCACAGCCTCGACCTGCTGGGCTCCAGTGATCCTTCCGCCTCAGCCTTCCAAGTGGCTGGAACTACAGGCACGCGCTACCACGCCCGGCTCATTTTTTGATTTGTTGTACAGATGAGGTCTCGCCAAGTTGCCCAGGCGGGTCTCGAACCTGCAGGCTCAGGCAATCCACTCACCTCAGCCTCCCAAGGCGCGGGATTACAGGCTGAGCCACCGAGCCCGGCGAATGCACCCTTTCTCACAGTTTGGAACAGAACCAGGTGGCCAAGTGTAAAAGTTTATTCTAGGCAAGCACAAGTTTTAAAATGTAAAACACATATAATCCTATCGTTTCTACTTCTCTTTACCATTAACAACATGACACACAGCTATCATACTCTCAAAAACATCTAGGAATGCCAAAGCTTTTCCAAACAACACATTTCATGGCCTATTACCCCCTTCTAAGTACAGAAACGACTGGTTTTTCAAGCGGTATGCAATTTACCCACCCCAACCCCTAGACAGCTTGGCAATGTCTAGAGGCATTTTTGGTTATCATGGGGTGGGGGCTGGGCTGAGTGAGTGGCTGTAATCCCAGCACTTTGGGAGGTTGAGGCAGGAGGATCACCTGAGGTCAGGAGTTTGAGACAAGCCTGGTGAAACTTCGTCTCTAAAAAAATAAAAAATAAGTAGTGGGGGGGAGTACCACTGGTGGGTAGGGGCTAGTGATGCTGCTAAAATCCTACAGTGTCAAGGACACTCTCCACACACAGATATACGAAAAACTATCCAGTCCAAAACGCTAATAATGCCAAGGATGAGAAACTGCTATGCACCTATTAAATCCTTGCTGAGTTTGCATCCTCAGTATGCACATGGCTGTCCATCTCTAAATACCAACTTTTTATAAATTGTCTCTACTATTATAAATTAAACTTTCTAAACTAAAAAAATATTTATTTTTATTTTATTTATTTACTTTTAGAGACAAGGTCTCACTTTGTTGCCCAGGCTGGAATACAGTAGCACGATCATAGCTCACTGCAGCCTTGAAATCCTTAGGCTCAAGCCATCCTACCACTTCAGCCTCCCAGGTAGCTAGAACTGCAAGCACATGCCACCATGACCAGCTAATTTTTTTTTTTAGAGACAGGGTCTTGCCATGCTGTTCAGGCTGATCTCAAACTTTTGGCTTCAAGTGATTCCCCGCCTCAGTGTCCCAAAGTACTGAGATTACAGGTGTAAGCCATCATGCTCTGCCCATAAATTAAATTGCTTTATTGAGCAATATTATCAACTTGAAGCACCAAATAAGCTCTACTAACAAAATCTTATAAAGTAAAACCATCTTTAAAACATCAATGCAAACAAAAATTGTTAAATGAAACTATCAATATATTAGCCTCTATTTAAAAAACACAGAGTCAAACAGGTTTTGCTGCTGTTGTTGTTTTTGTTTTTAAGATGGAGTCTCACTTTGTTGCCCAGGCAGGAGTGCAGTGGCACACTCACGGCCATCCCAGCATCGACTTGCTGTGCTCCAGTGATCCTTCTGTCTCAGCCTTCCAAGTAGCCACAACTACAGGAGCGCGCTACCATGACGGACTAATTTTTTATTTATTGTAGAGATGAGGTCTTGCCAAGTTGCCCAGGCTGGTCTTGAACCCACGGGCTCAGGCAATCCATTCACCTCGCCTCTCAAAGTGCTGTGATTACAGGCTGAGCCACCGGGCCTGGCCCAAACAGGTTTTAATTGATGATTTAACAAATATACTTTCATATTAAAATTAAAGAACATTAAAGTTCAGATAGAAGAATGCTAAGAAACAAATCAATAGCATGGAATTTCACATTCTTGAGGAAAAAATGTTCAGCTTATTGACTGGTAGTTCTCAGTATGTTAGTAGGTTGTTGTCCTAAAATTCATTTGAACACTAGCTGATTAATACCTAAAATACATTGCCCCTTCAGACACAACTAAGTTTCCTGGGAAAAAGTAGAAAAAAATTTAAATTCATGTAATGATAAATGAACTCATATAGAACACTAACACTGCAATAAAGCATTAAAAAATTCTAACACATCCAAGCTTAGTCACTAAAACTACAGAGGCCATACTAACAGCACCAGTTAGCCAGAGTGTTTACACAGGTGTTAAATAAACAAGTTTCAGGATATCCCCAAAGTGCTGGGGACCCAACGGTGAACCAAATGCACACAGTCCCTGTCATCACAGAACTCTCATGTTAGTAGGAGAGGCTGACATTCAACAAACATACATAAGACATGTGAATACAGTTAAGAATAAATGTAAGGAGACTGAGAGCCTACTTAGGCAAGAGATCACACATTTTATATGCACCTAAAAGCTTCAGATTCAGTGAGATACACTTTATGTTTTGCAAACAAAATGTGAAAGACACAGGATGTTAAGCTGATTTCCAGAATTTTAGAATGATAGATTAATGAAATTAGAGAAACAAATTTGAGAAATAAGAATGAGGGTGGAAGATCTACATGTTGATGGGAGCATGTTAAATTTAAAATGTTCAGGCAACATCTAGGTAAACAACCACAGATACTTCGTCTCAAGCTCAGAGGAGTTTTTTGGCTATAAATATAAATGTGTCTATAAACAGACAGTACATAAAGCCATGGGTATGGATGAAAACAGGAAAAGGAAAAAAAAAAAAAAGAACAGCAGAGCCAGAACATAGGGCTAAAAATTATATCCAGAGAGAAATGGACTGTTAAAGAAGAATGAGAGAACAGCCAGAGAAAAACATGAGGAAAAAAACAAGAGAGCATATTATCACGAAAGCCAAGGAGAGAGTCCAAGAAGGAAAATAAAGATTTCCTACACTGAAATTAAATAAGTTCTTATTGATAATTTGCTTAGGGGATAGAGAAGAACAGGCCCACATTCACATGAAAGATGACCTACCTTTTCCCGTTGAAAGGAAAGTCTAAGGACCAAAGGGAGGCCCAAACTTTACCTGTACGATGACCACTTGTATACCTAATCCTGAACTGTACCCCACATCTTTAAAATTAAAAAAGAAAGACAAAATACTGACCTTACAGCTTCCCAATTCTGACACTAGATGGCAGTAAAGTCACAGCAGTTCAGAGCTATCAGAGTGGCCTGGGGTGGCTGGATACACTTGGGAGATGTTAATTAAAGTGTCAGATTTTAAAGGCTAGAGAAGACTAACGTCTCTCTCCCGCTTCACATCAATCCTTCCAATGCCCACAAGCAAAAACATCACAACAGGCATTGATTTCTGTTAAGTTCCTCTTTGATAAAATGGTAATATTAGCCAAGTCAGATATGCAGTGTGTATATCTAATATATACAGTGTCCACTATATGAAAGGCACTATGGTGAGTTATCCTGACTTTGAAGAAGCTTAGTATATTAAAAGAGGAGAGTCGCAGGGGTATGGAATAAATGTTCAAGAAGATTGACATTATAATTCAGAAGATAAATGTTTATTGGTCGATGAAAAACTGATCTGGGTCTTTAAGATGAGATTTAGATCAATATTGTGTAAGAAAAATATATTGAAGTCACAGATCGTAGTAGCCATATCTAAAGAGAAACAAGTTGAATTAATTTTAGCTTTTTAAAAATCTGAAGCAAGCCGGGCTCGGAGGCTCAGCCTGTAATCCCGCGCTTTGGGAGGCTGAGGTAAGTGGATTGCCTGAGCCCGCAGGTTCGAGACCCGCCTGGGCAAGCGAGACCTCATCTCTACAATAAATAAAAAACTAGCTGGGCGTGGTAGTGCGCGCCTGTGGCTCTGGCTACTTGAAAGGCTGAGGCGGAAGGATCGCCGGAGCCCAGCAGGTCGAGGCTGCGGTGGCCGGGAGCGGCCACTGCACTCTAGTCTGGGCGACAGAGTGAGACTCCAACTCAAAAAAAAATAAAAAATAAAAAAAATAAAAATAAAAATAAAAATAAAAATCTGAAGCATTATCAACATGTAATCAATATTTAAAAATTTAGTGAGATATTTTTCATTCTTTTTCCTTTTTTTAAAAAGTATGATTTATTAAGAAGACAGAAAAGCTCCCACAGCAGGCCTGAAAGAGGTTGCCCCATTCTCTTTTTCATCCTCAATACTGAAAATCCAGTGTGTATGTTATACTTACACAATATCTCAGTCTGAACTGACCATATTTAACCCTTTTTGCACTTGGATGTCCCTTCTAAGGGACATCATAAATCTAGCAAACCACTTGGATGTCCCCTCTCAGGAGACACAAAGAGACTGCTGGTGATTATATAGGAGAAACTTATGCCAGTGCAAATTTTTCAAAAATGTATGTTTCCTTGAAGTTTTCCATTCAAATTGCATGAAAAAGCAAATAAAGAGATGGAATGTATACTGAGAAATACACTAAAAAAAAAAAAAAATTAGCTGGCTGAAATACACATTTAAAAAATCAGCTTAGTACAAAGAATGTGTGAAGTACTTTCAACAGTGGTGCTAACACTTCTTTATAACAGAAGGTAACAATAAAGAGCATTTGTATAAGAAAGGAAGCTGTGAGTATCCCCTTGTATAATATGGCATAACTTGAAAAGATAGATAAGCAGGTTACTGTTGCCTTAAAATAAAGAGACTTTTGAAGTTGAAGGCAGATCGTTTTGAGTATTGAGTGGCACTGATAAATATATCTATCAGCAGTTAAGTCAGAAATTAAAGGGAGAATATCATTTATAACATAATCCAAAAAGTCTACCAAATGGAGTATATGCATTAAGTGCCAGCTGATTCAAAAACAGTGTATCTTTTTTCCATACTTCCCTGCTATAACAGCATAACATCTGAAAACATCATTCAACCTGATCTTCCAGTAAGCACCAGAATTCCATTACATTTATATAAAAAGTTATTGGGAAAAGTTCCCAATGCAGCGGGACACCACATGTTTACTGACAGATAATATACTAGTACTGTCCTAGCAGAAGAACTACTAAAGATAAAATGTTATCTTACTGGTACAAAGACAACCAAAAGGAATACTAGCACAAATCAAAAGCCAAAGTGTTTGAGGAAAAAAACAGTCATGTATACTAGGAAAAATAATCGAACACTTCTTGCACGGAAGGACAAAAGGATTGTTACAATTCTCAGCACTTGGACTCATGCAGGAATTAAATATACCACAAAGATATTATGTGGTATAAATATTATATAGGTGAAAAAGCCTAAAATGATTCTAAATTATACTGCAAATATGAGTGGTGTGGATCGTGCAGATTGACATGCTTCTACATATTGTTTTTTGTGAAAATCTTTAAAATGGTAGAAGAAATTAATCTTCTGGGGACTAGAAATATGCATTATTAACTCCAGTACACTGTACCGAGCATTAAAAAACAACACACACACACACACACACACACACACACACACACAAAATGAAAAACCTACGTCCCATTTGAAATTTGTCAAGCTTCTGATCAGCTGAGAAGTGGTCTTCAGGAATCACAAATATGTCCTTCCACATTGTCTTTGAACAACAGACTGGACAATAAGTTACATATTATTAATGTGGGAGGAAGAAAATGAGACTGCATTATCTGCTCAAATTAAAAAAAAAAAACACCAGGTATTTGCTTTTTGGCTGCTATTGTAAATGGAATTGAGTTCTTGAAAAGAAAAGAAAAATACCAGGTAGAAGACGTCAAACAAACTACTAATGCACAACATATATCAATGAACCTGCAATGCACGCTGGTGCCTGTTTCACACATTAGAAAAATGTAAGATACAAAATTTTGATTTTTTTCATCATAAATAAGTTCCTCAATGTCTAAAATTCTATTTTGAGCCAAACATCATTACAATAAAATAACTGGCTCCAATCCATACTATTTAATATAAAGTGATTCGTTTTTCACTATTTTGTAAAAAAGTGTGATTGAGCTGCTGGAAGGTGATCCACAAGATTGACGTCTCCAAGTGCAAAGGGTTTAAGTGCTCAATAGGCACATGTGGCTAATAACTCTCATACCGGACAGCACAGATTTAGATGGTGGAAAAACCATTCCAAATTTTAAGGGATTAAAGGGTATTCTATGAACAAGAACTGAAGTAGTTAGAACACTGAGACCTTAAAAAAGCTGTGATTTGGCTGGGCACAGTGATTCAGCCTGTAATACCAGCACTTTGGGAGGCCAAGGCAAGAAGATTGCCTGAGCCCAGGGGTTCGAGACCAGCCCAGGAAACTTGGTGAGACCTCTTCTCTACAATAAATCACAAAAAACTGGCCAGGCATGGTAGCATGCATCTGTAGTTCCAGCTACTTGGAAAGCTGAGATGGAAGGCTCGCCTAAGCCCAGCAAGTCGAGGCTTTGGTGGCCGTGAGCATGCCTCTGCACTCTAGCCTAGGTGACGAGAGTGAGAAACCAACTGAAAAAAAAAAAAAAAGCTGTAACTCATAGATAGAAATAATAGACAATGGGGACACAAGTAAGGGGGGAGGTTGGAAAGGGGCTTAGGGTTCAGAAACTACCTATGGGGGACAATGTTCACTATTTGGGGAATGGGCCACCTGAGACCCAATATCCCCCACTACACAGTATATCCATGTAACAAACATGTATGTGTACTGCCTGAATCAAAACTAAAATAAGAAACAAAAAGTATTTATTAAAAAGCTGTGACTAAAAAGCAAAGGTAGAGTAATTTTAGAAGTGAAAGAACAATTAAATGTCAATACTGCAGAGTCTGGAAGAGACTATGCATTTAAGACCTAGGAGTCACATGACTGTCAGTTCAGGAGTCTAGTAAAACTCTGGAAACCAAAACAGGTTCTAAGAAACTAAGACAGCTACTGAAGGAATTCAGCCATTACTTTTCTTCTTAAAAAGGCTTAAAAAGGGGAGATGTGAGGGAACTGGGACAATATTTTGAGGGAAGGGGAGCTCATCTGACCATCTATGAAGGCTGAGAGAAAAGACTAATTGCTATAGAAGGAGAAATTGACAATCCAAGACACAAAATGTGATGTCTACCAAGGAGTCAAAAGTCAACAGGAGGAGGCAACACAAGGGAACTAAGTAGAAGAAAATGACATTGAAAGAAAGAAGGGAAGACTCTGAAAAAGATAGAGAGAAAAATTCTCATTTCAAAAAAGAAAATACAAGAGAACTCTCATTAGAAGGCCTTCATCGCAGTAACTGTAGAAGTCATCAACAGTAAGAAAGAATGCGAATAATCTTTAGGCAGCATGAAAAGTTTTAGAATTGGACCTTTGGGGGAAAGTATTAACTGGAGTAGATCGCCCAAAAATATAGTTCTACGTATCTATCAGTATTACCTGGGAAGGTGACAGAGATGCAAATTCAGAGACATCAATCCTCACCAACTGAATTAGAATCTCTGAGGGTACAACTCAGGATTCTAGAGCCTAGGCTTCAACAAGGTTCTCCAGGTGATTCTTATGCACACAAAACTTTGAGAAGAACTGAATTAAAGACTCTCATTAACATGTAAAAGCTGTTTTTCAGTGAACTGTCCACAAGTTAGAAAGCAGAAATTCAGAGCTCATGGTAAAGGCAAAATAATGCCCAGAGATAAATGTAGTGTATGACCATGTCTGTGAATAGTTGAAGGTAGGGTTGAAAAATACAAGAAAAAGCTAGAGTTAAAAGCAGCCATCAGATCAAGATAGATAGGCAAATGGCACAGATAAGACTGTGAATCAGAAATTATAATCACTAAGGAATAAGGAATGGCATCCTGGAAATTCACCAGAGAATACAATGATGAGGACAGGGTAGTACAAATGAGTAAATTTAAAGATGACACTAAAACAGTGGCTTGGAGAAAGTAATAAGGAGCAACAAATTTGCCCAGAATGCATCTCAAGAATCAAGGAATTAGGAGGAAATTGAGTTGGGAGAAAGGTGGTTTCAGCCCTGGAAGTTAGGTTCTAGTTACAGAAAAGGGAGGGAAAGGATGATAAGTCACTCTACTTTGAGTATTGTGAATACGGGTTCCAAAAGACACTAAAGACAAAGTCCTTGCCCTCATGAAGCTTGTATTCTAGTAGGGAAGACCGCATATTAAGAAAACATTTCCAAGTGACAAGTACTATAAGGAAAGGTAGATATGAAGAAGGTTACTTTAGCTAGTCAGAGAAGACCTCTTTAGAGAAAGTGATATATGATCAGAGATGTGGCAAAACCCAACAAAGAACCTGACAAAGAACATTTCATGGAAAGAGACAACAACTGTAAACACTTGCAAAAATAAGATGTGCAGTTAAGGCCAGTGTGGCCAGAGCAGATGAAGGTGAAGGAAAAAGGGGTTGCAATGAGAGACAGGCATAAGTCAGATCATGTAGCAGGAGTCTAAATGGAAGTCACTAGAGAGTTGAAGTGAGGTGGTGAAGAGATTTGATTTATGTTTACAATCATTACTCAACTGCTCTCTGAAGGCATCATGTGTTGCCGGTGAAAAGGGTACAGTGAAGAGTTAGAGGGCTTCTTGGAGTTTACAGAATAATGTAGCATCAAAGTTTCAAATGTAATCCTAGTCTTATGTATAGGGTTTAACAGATGGATCACCCATTGAAGAAAGAAGAAGAGTAAATTAGGGCATGTTGAAGCCCTCTGTGAACTAGCCTCCACAGTACTGAAAGATCCTTCCCAAATAACTATTGACAACTATATTTAAGGGTGCCAATATGAGTTGAATATTATTTGTATATTATTTTTATATCATCTAAATATAATTCAAAGAAGTATCTTTAAAATAGTTGAAGTAGTATTACTCTGTCTAGTTTTCAACCTTATTCCATTCCTTAAGAACTTGGTAACCTTGAGCAAGTTATTTAACTTCCCTATACTTTAATTTCCTCAACTAGAAGGTGGGGTTAATAATAATACCTACTTCACAGGGTTGATGTGAGAAGTAAATAAAATAATGTATGTAAAGCGTTTAGAATAGAGTTTGGCCTACAGCACTCAAAAGATGCTAGCTCTTTCTTTTGACCATATTACCCAATATGGTTTCCACTAACCCAGTAAAAGGACTACAGCAAGAAACAGCTAGGCATGCTAATACAACTGACAGATAGCCACGTGTCATTCAGAAAAGCAAAACTATGGTATCTTGTACAGCTGTAAGAGTTTAAAACCAAGTCATAATAAATACTCTAGAAAACAACTTCCATCAGCTTGAATACACAGGGAATTTGCTTTACAGAGGATGAACAGCAGACAACACAATGTCAAGAACACAAAATGAGGTTCTGTGAGTAAATAACTTCGGGAAATATGTTTTATAAAAATTAAACACATTTATTTATAGTTCCATATCTCAGAGTATTCTATGCAGGCAGATATAGATTCAACAATTAATATACCTGTTTATCCACAGCCTTTTGACCTTAATCAATATAATTAACCTCTCTCGGCTTCATTTTCCTAGTCTCTCTGGACAATTTTGCCATGAATCATATTTATTATTACAGTTTTAGATTTTAGTCTTTTTATCATCAGTTATCTCATTTTATAATTCTGAGACAACCTGGGGAAGAGAGCAATTTTATTTTACCACATAGCATGATAAATACAGGTAAATTAAAAAGCTAAATGTTAGAAGGAAAAGACAGAAGAAAAAGACTAAAAAAAAAAAAAAACCACTAAATATTTAAAGTATATGAAAAGGGCCCTTTCGTATCAAAATATACAAGTATAAACTATACACAGAGAAGACCTCTAAGTTGAAAATTAGAATTATATGTAAAACAAATTTCCAATTAAAGGAGAAAATTCCAACGTCAATAGCAAAGTCTTAAATATTAATATTTAATAATTTATTTTTAATAATGTAATGAATGCTAACAAAACCACAAAGAATAAGATGAACACACCAATAAAAAATAGACAAAGCATATGATGATAAGTAAATGGAAGACAAAAACATGTTACCTTTCTAAATATTTAAGACAACAAAGCTAAATAAGTTTTTTCTATCAAACAGGCAAATGAACCCCACACAGGCAGTAGTGAAAATAGGGTAAATATAAACTTAAGCTTCATCATGAATAATATTACAGCACTTGGGTTGAGCTACAAAGTACTAGGAATTTAATGGTCCCAAAAAGAGAACATACTCTAGTCCATAAAACAGAGTTAAATTTCCAGGATCCACACAGAGAGACAATATTAGATAGTGCTGCAAATATCATACTTTTCTGACTGTCAGATGCCTTCCCTAGCTCTATTAACAATGTTACTTTCTCTGTACAGATCTATACATCTGTGTCTGTATACATCTGACCTTTTCTAGTTTCAATTTCACAAAATGTTGCAGAATACTTTTAATTCCTTCTATTTCTTGACATCAGCACCTAGCTGTTAAACATCATTTGCACTAGGTTTCAAATGCCAACCAAAGAATTTCTATCTTTCAGAGAAAACAATTAGAGATTATAAAAACATTCCACTAATCCATAAATGAGATGGGTGTTCATGTTTATTACTGTTTACATGTTTATTATTGCTTACTGTTTAACTGTTCTTCCATCACAAAAACGTATACATACAGCTACTATGAATAATGGTGAGCACTCCATAAATACTGGAAGGTACTAGCACACATGATGTTAGTTTTTTGGGATTTCTTTAACAGGCAGCCTCACAAACCAGAGTATGCTCAGAGAGACTCGCGATGTTAGTTTTACAAAATGGTTGAGTCCTTACTTCTCTAAAGCTTTTATTATCCACCATATAAACACAATTTATGATAAATTTAAGTTAAACTGTACAATCAAAAATCTTAGTTTTTTAAAAAAATTAAGACAACATGGTAAGAGCAAACTAAGCTACCTTTTATCTTTTTTCAATTTCAGAGTTGTGGGGTACATGTGAGGATTTACTACATAAATAAATTGCGTGCAGGTGAGGTTTGGGCTTCTAGCGAGTCCTCTCTCTCCCAGTAGTGGACCTGGTACCTAGTATGTGGTTGTGTGCTCCTTATCCCTTCTCCCTCCCTCCCTCCTTTAGTAGTGTCCAGTGTCTGTTGCTCCCACCTTTGGGCTCATGTGACTAGTGATCAGGGCCCACTTATGATTGAGAATATGCAGTATTCAGTTTTTTGTTTCTCTGATAGTTCATTTAGTATGACAGACTCCAGCTGCATCCATGTTGCTGCAAAGGACATGATTTTGTTCTTCTTTATGGCAGTGTAACATTCCACCATGTCTATGTACTACATTTTCTTTATCCAGTCCACTTTCAATGAACATCTATCTGGGTTGCTTCCATGTTTTTGCTATTGTAATAGTGCTGCAATGAACATATGTGTACAGGTGTCTTTTTGGTAGAGCAATTTATGTTCCTCTGGGTCTATTCCCAGTAGTGGGATAGCTGGATTATATGGTAGCTCAACTGTTAATTCTTTGAAAAAACACCACACTGCTTTCCAAAAGACTGAACTAGCTTATATTCCCACCAGCAAGGTAGAAGCATTCCCTCTTCTCTGCAACCACACCAACACCTGTTGTTTTTTGACTTTTTAATGATAGCCATCCATACTGGTGTTAGGTGGTATCACGTTGTAGTTTTGATTGCATTTCTCTGATGATGAGTGGGGCTGAACATTTTTTCATGTTTAAGTAACCTTACATCTTAACCTCACAGTTAAACCTAACCCTTTCCTAGACCTATTTCTAATTCTTTGCCACAATAATTGATGGAAGACTGCAATAAGTTTTAAAGCATACAGTTTACCAGAAAATCAATGTTTTCACTAGTAAACTCATTCCTAGTAAGTTCATTAGGAATGTTTTTCTTGACTTTTCAAATTATTTATATAATGTGATTAAACTTTAATTAAAACTTTTTAACTTAATTTTTATTTATTTTAATGAGAAACTAGTTTTTAAGCTATTTTTCCTTTCATTTTATTTACAGGTCCTATTCAAGTGGAAGATAAAACATGCCTCAAAAAAATACATATCTGACTGAACTGATGCTTGTTATTATCGAAAAGTACACAGCTTGAGATTTAGGACAGTGTCTTTGGCTATATCACAAACACTTCAGCTACATTGCCTGGCATATAAAAGATGCAAAGTCACCAGAAAAACAGAAAGTGGGAAGGACTAACACCCCATAAGGCAGGAGTCCCCAACCCCTGAGCCACAGACCAGTACCAGTCCACACAGCATGAGGTGAGCAGTAGGCTCCACATTCTGTCAGATAAGCGGTGGCATTAGATTCCCATAGGAGCTGAACCCTATAGTGAGTTGTGAATGTGAGGGATCTAGGTTGCACACTCCTTATGGGAACCTAATGCCTAATGATTCCCCCGTCCATGAAAAAATGTCTTCCACGACACCGATCTCTGATGCCAAAATGGTTGAGGATCGCTGTTATAAGGTTCTCTCTCAAAATGTGTCCTTGGACTACCTGCACTACAGTTTCCTTGGACGCTGATTTCAAAAACTGATTTATAGCCAGGCTCAGTGGCTCAGCCTGTAATCCCGCGCTTTGGGAGGCTGAGGTGAGTGGATTGCCTGAGCCCACGGGTTCGAGACCCGCCTGGGCAACCTGGTGAGACCTCATCTCGACAATAAATCAAAAAAAAAAACTAGCCGGGTATGGTAGCACGCGCCTGTAGTTCCAGCTACTTGGAAGGTTGAGGCGGAAGGATCACCGGAGCCCAGCAGGTCGAGGCTGCAGTGGCCGGCCACTGCACTCCAGTCTAGGCGACAGAATGAGACTCCAACTCAAAAAAAACCAACCAAACAAAAAAAACAAAACAACACCCACAAAAAAACTGATTTTTGAAGCTCAGATTCTCCCATTAATACACATCTCCAAGGTAATTCTGGACACTCACAGCAATTAAACCAGATAAGCTGTGACAGAATCCTGTTTCACCTAACTCTAGTCAGATGGTCATCATCAATAATTCAAAAAAACAACAAATGCTGAAGAGGATGTGGGGAAAAGGGAACACTTCTACACTGTTGGTGGGAGTGTAAACCAATACAACCACTGTGGAAAAAAAACAGTGTGGCAATTCCTAAAAGATCTAAAAATTGACGTTCCATACGACCCCACAATCCCCCTACTGGGAATATACCAGGAGGAACTCAAATCACTCTATGAAAAAGACACCTGCACACATATGTTTATTGCAGCATTGTTCACAATAGCATAAACATGGACCCAACCAGGTCACTCATTGAAAGAGGACTGGATTTTAAAAAGTGGTACATATACATGATCAAATATTATGCAGCCATAAAGAAGGACAAAATTATGAATTTCACAGCAACTTGGGTGGACTTGGAGTCTATAATACTGAGTGATCTATCACAGAAACAAAGAACTGAATATCACATGTTTTCACTCATAAGCGGACCTTGAACAATTATCATAATACTATAAAAAAAGGACTGGCAGTAGTAGCAGCAGGAAACTGTCTGGCGGGGGGGGGGGGGCAGGGGAGGAGGGAGAATTGACAGTAGAGAGAATCTGCCAGAGAAGGGGAGAGCACACCTCATCAACAAGGGTACCTGCATGATGAACATTTGTATACCCAACCCTAAATTGCACCCCACATCTTTAAAATAAAAAAACTGAAGAAAAAAAAAAAGAATCCTCAGTAGATGCATGTTCACTGGTTAAGGGTAAAATTAAATAAAGCAGTAGGAAAGGACATAAGGGGAAGGAAGAATGGGAAGACAGCATTTTACTTCTTATTGTGGACCTCATTTGTCTCTTCTTCCCACATCCAAATATGCACAAGCATTCCAAATAAAACACTGGCTATTTCTTTTCTAGTCAACAAGAACTTCAAAAGGAATTAAGATTTCAAGAATCATCTTGCAAAAGCAGCTTGGTAACCAGCAGGGTAAGCTTAAAAATAAGTGAAGTATAACCCCAAATATCTTCTTCCTTTTTTTTTTTTTTAATGTGGAAACAGTAAACCAGAGGCACTGTGACTTAAGCTAAGGGATTTTCCACATTACCTCTTATTCTATCCTACCCTAAAATCATGCACTTTCTTGCAGCTTGAGTTAAGATTAGAAGTTTGGTGACAAAGCTCAGAGACCTTTCCACAAAACTACATCTTTATAGTTAAAAGTATTCTAAGCATGAGATAAGGACTAAGAGATCCCCCACTAGAACATGTTCTTTAAGAGCAGAAATCATATCTGTGTTATTCACAGTTTGATCTCTAACACTTAAAACAAGGCCTGCACTGTACAGAGGTAAAATACACCTAAATTGCTAAACAGAGGTACCAAAGAGTGTCATGACTCAAATACAAAAGAAGTTAAGTAACAATCATGAAAGAGTCTAGGGCAGGCATTCCAGGAAGGTGAGAAACTCTGCTCCTCACAATCATTCAAGGACCCAGAGTGACTACTGCTCTGCTACTTTTAACAAGTAGTTTCCAAGATCACATGCTTGATATGTCATTCTATTCCAAGGCATACCCAACATCACAGGAAGGATAAATGTGTGTGGAAACAGGTAGAATTCCAACATATGTTCAACTGGAGATAAGATGGTCATATGACCATAGCTATCTGCAAGAAAGACTAGGAAATGTAGTCTCACTATGTGCTTAAGAAGTGTGAAGGGTAGGCAGCAGTCTTTGCAAGTATGATGTATTTCATTTCAATAAAAATGTGGGATTCCCAGGTGAATATGTCTAACAGGCAGTTGGATACAGAGATCTAGAGTTGAGAAGAGAAGCCAAAGTCAAAGATACAGATTTGTCAGTCATAGGCAGACAATACAAGTCAGTGTTTCTCAAATGTCAGTCTCCCTCAAATGTCAGTCTCCAGACTCTGCATCACAATCATCCTGGGAGCCTGTTAAAAATAAAGATTCCAAGATTCTACTCAGTGAATCAGAATCTCTGGAGATGAAGCCCTAAAATCTTCATTTTTAGTGAGCTTCCAAGTGATTTTTATGGGCACAAGTTTTAGAAACATGATTAAAGGGAATAATCGCTGTCATGGATAAAGACAGATGAGAGAAAAGTAGCCATAAATCAGAGAAGCATAAATGAGAGAAATGTGGCCAAGAAAGTCATTATTAAATGATCCTGTGATCCTGTCACTCCATACTATTTGCTTGACCAGTAGTTCTCAAGTCTAGCTTCTCTTTAAAACCAGCTGATAAGGTCATTTTGTTGCCTTTTTTTTTTTTTTTTAAAGAGATGGGGTCTTGCTATGTTGCCCAGAATTGTCTTGAACTCCTGGCCTCAAGTGATCTCCAGCCTCAGACTCTTGAATAGCTAGGATTCCAGGCACAAGCCACTGTGCCTGGTCTAATGAGCTTTTAACACATACTGATGCTCAGACGTCACCCAAGACCAAAGGAATCAGATATCCAAGTGTGAGACCCAGGCACTAGCTTTTTTATTTCAAAGCCTTTCACATAATTCAGAATATATCCAGAGCTGAGAACCACTGCATTAGACAAGTTGCTATTATATTATAGGCTCTTTATTCCAGAGTCTCAGATTGTTACTTTGTCCTCAAGATTGCAAACTCAGCTCTTAATTAGTTGTGAATAAGAAAAAAATCAAGATATTTCACATTCTAAAAATCTGGCTCCTTTACTTCTTTTGAAGCAGGCCATGCTAACTTACATACCCCGAAAGCAAAGATCAGCTGGCATTAAGCAGCAGCAGCTCCAATCTGGCACTTATTTATGTCCCATTTTGAGTCACATGCTCAGCCTCTTGAACAATCCCTTCAATTTCTTCCTTTAAATGAAACCTGGCATTTAAATACATATACTACCTTCCATCAAGCCCTTGAGTAAGTACATACTGATTACTTCATATAAGGGCTTGAAATATATGAAACTCTAAATCCACCATTCCTAAGAAAAGGCAGGAAAGCCCAAAGAAGCCCTTATTTAAATTTATGTCAATAATAATGTAGGTTCATAATTTCTTAATTACCTCTCTATCTCTTCACAACACTTTAGCCATATATGTAAATCCTCATCATTTAGCTGAGGCATTCTTCAGCTAAATTTGTATTGCAATATCACCTAATCATAATGTCTTATCCTTCAGTTCTCTCAATCCTACCATAACTCCATCTCCACCTTATTTAAAGGTATCTTTAGTCGCCTACATTTTCTAGCAATTCATGAACCCCATCTGACCTCACTCATTGCCCTTCCAGCCTAAATGACAGTATTTGAACTACTCTGTGAATACCAACAACTTTCCACTCTTGCAATCCTGCTGCATCACCTTAGTCAACCCAAAGCCTGAATGAATTCCAAAACCTGTGATTTCTTCACTGATACAGTTGAACAGTTACATCCAAGAGAAAAGTTAAAATTACACAAGCCTAGCGATTAGTTCTACTACAGCTTCATGGTCTCTAACATCTACTGTGCCTTCACTTCCACTCAGTAATATTTTAACTTACTACTGGTGAGCTTAATCTCCCATTTACCACAGCAACCCTCTAACCTAGTACCAATTGTTAATGAGTGATCTCACTTTCCTAAAAATAATGAAAAAGATAGCAGTCATCAAGCATGAACTGCTTCAACTGCCAGCCCAGATCCCCCCGGTTCCTCATTTATCTTCCCTCATCAGTTATCCCTTTTTTGCCATTTATCTTCAACTTCTTTCCCTTCAATCTATGAAGATCCTCAAATCACTAATAACCTAAAAAGGGGGAAAGGGAACAAAAATATCTCCCTTGAGCCAGTGTCCATCTCCAGGTGACAACATTTCCCACTTTCCTTCTCAAATATGTAACAATTTATTCATCCATGTTGAATCTATCCTCTTCAGTTCTTGTTCATCCTTATACAACAAACCCAAGAGATATTTTAATTTTTATTTATTTATTTTGAGTTGGAGTCTCACCCCGTCGCCCAGACTGGAGTGCAGTGGCATGCTTCCGGCCACTGCAGCCTTGACCTGCTGGGCTCCGGCGATCCTTCCACCTCAGCCTTCCAAGTAGCTGGAACTATACAGGCACGCGCTACCACGCCCAGCTAATTTTTGATTTATTGTAGAGATGAGGTCTCGCCAAGTTGCCCGGGTGGGTCTTGAACCTGCAAGCTCAGGCAATTCACTCACCTTGACTTCCCAAAGCGCTGGGATTACAGGCTGAGCCACCGAGCCCGGCTACTTTAATCTTTATATTACTGAGATGTTCAGTTGCATTAGAGACTGATGACCCCTAATACTATTTTCAAAGTTGTATTTTCTACTACTCTCATAAAGGTGTTGTCTAGAATTCTGACTTTAGTTCACTGGTCTTATCTAACAATATCTTTTCCTTGGACAATCTCAATTTTAAATGTAGCTCCTTCCTTGAAACCATTCCTCCTATACTGCCAATTTCAGATAATGGATTACTATACACACAGTAAATAAAACCAAAATACAGGTAGTTCTCTCTGCCTTATATTATAATCTGATTGGGTTACCCTCTCCCTACCCAGTTAAGATATATGTCATTAGCCCCCTCTGCTAGCAGAATAAAGCCTAGACATCCTAGTTATAATTTAATCAACAATATCCCAGCTCACACATAACCATCTATTAATACTCTACACATTGAGCTTTATGTAGCTGTGTTCATGGCTCTTTCCTTCACAGGAACAAGTTACCTGCCGCTCTTCTCCTGGTTAACTTTTGCTTTTCCTTCAAGTTCTGTTCACATTATCAGCTCCTACCGTAAACTTTTTCTAAAACCTTAGCACAGGAAAAGAGCTACTTTATCTTCCTATGGCACTTTATAAACTTCTGCATGGATCATATTATGTGACCTACTCATGCATTTGTTTTACTCACTAGATCAGAGGTCTCCAACCCCCAGTCTGTGGCCCCTTAGGAACCAAGACACACAGCAGGAGGTGAGCAGCAGGCAAGCAAGCAAAGCTTCATCTGTACTTACAGCAGCTCCCCATTGCTCACATTACTGCCTGAGCTCCATCTTCTGTCAGGTCAAATGTGCCATTAGATTCTCATAGGAACACAAACCTTATTGTGAACTACACATGTGAGGGATCTAGGTTGCATGCTCCTTATGAGAATCTAATGCCTGATGATCTGAGGTAGAGTTGATGCAGTGACGCCAGTGTTGGGGTGCAGCTGCAAATACAGATTAACATTAGCAGTGAGGTTTGACTGCACAGAGACCATAATAAGTCAATTGCTTGCAGACTCATATCAAAACTCTTATCAGTGAGTGGCAAGTGAGTAGAGGTATTTCAATTATGCAGCTGATAGCAGGCTT